>CABFOW010002097.1:0-41666 GCA_902141385.1 Timema californicum | reverse complement strand
AACTAGCTCAAGATAGGGATAGGGTGTAATGAGGTGGACTGGATAGAACTAGCTCAAGATAGTGATAGGGTGTAATGAGGTGTACTGTGTAGAACTAGCTCAAGATAAGGATAGGGTGCTATGAGGTGGATTGTGTAGAACTAGCTCAAGAGTGTAATGAGGTGGACTGAATAGAACTATCAAGATAAGGATAGTGTAATGATATATTGGCTTTCAGGTGATGGGTAGCTCTAGGTTCAAATCTCGGTAGGGCTTAGGGGGGCAATGGCTTAAGGGGAGAAGTTACCACACGTATTTATTCACTTTGTTCTTCCCAGTCCTTCATGCTAATCAGGTTAAACCATTCTCTGAACATACCATCCTCATCTCTACCCTGTAGATTAAGAAGTGTATAACCTTGATGTAAAAATTATTAATAGAAGATAAATTCCCAAATATATACCACTTTTTTATATCCACAAATATTAGTAACTTGATTAATTAATAAGGAAACAAAAATAAAATTTAGAGTAGATTTACCCACCTTTGCTCTCAAGGAAAGTTGAATATCATTAATAAAATCGAAATAGTTCTATTACTGAGCGGGATTCAAACCACAAACTTCTCTTCAACGTTTGTCCAGTCTACTACGAGGCCTGAGACACGCGACGGCTGAAATGGGCTCACCCGGTATTTGATTGTGTGTACTTTATCCTAATTTTACGTGAAGCTACTAAAGCATCCCTAATTTCTTTCTTATGTCGAGAACTCTTGTGTGTAAGGAAGGGGGGAAGGGGTGGGTAAGTGAACGCTTTGCGACAGGACTTAACAAACTGTTTGAGAAGACACTGAGCCTACTCTCTTTAGTTCCGCATACCTCGTTAACGACGAGGATTGAAACATTTCACTGGTGTAAGGCTGGGCCCCAGTATACTGTTTAGTCTCGACCCGGCTGTACACATAATCTACTATTATTATTATTATTATTATTATTATGAGGACCTACAGTTTAACGTGGAATCCGAACCACGGTGGAGGCCTGGCATTTCTCACATTCACAAGATGTCTTGTCAGAGGTTAAGGAAGGGTTTGGTACATAATCTACAACACATACTAGTTTGTTAGTGATTTATTGAACACTAACATGATTATAACCCTGATCTTACAATCATCTACCCTCTATTATATTTCTAGAATTATGCCTTGGACCATTCGATCAATGAATCAGGTCAAAAGTGTTTCGGTTTCTAAAAAATGTTTCAAGAAATGTTCGAAGCCGACACACGCTACCTTGTGTTATGTGTTGTTTGTGCGCATGCGTAAGCCATCAATTTATTCTATTACGTGCGTCTCACTGCCTGATTGTTTTTGGATATGTCTCAAGTGCTTTGCTGTTAAATGCTAGGGATTTGGATCCAGATGGTAGCGGATGACAAACGGCTCGTTGTTTTGATTGAAGCTAGACCACCTGTGAATAGTGTATCTTGAAGGAGCAGCACAACAGAGATGTGATGGACAGTTTTCAGCAGGTAATAAATACACACATCAAAGAAGGTCTCAACAGGAACTGTATAGTAGGCCAAAAGATGTATTGCTTTGAAGTAAAAAGTAATTTATTTGAAAGTGGAAAATAGAATTCTGACAAATAATGTTTAGTCATTATATAGTAGCGTATAGCCCGAATGGGTAGTAAAACGTGGTGCTAAATAATAATAATAATATTATATAGTAGTTTATAAGAAAAGCTATTGGTCTAGGAAAACATGTTTAATCTTTATGAAGTTTTGAGTAGCCCGTGTAAACTAACTCTTTAAGTAATATTAACAGCATGTTGTTTTAGTCAAATTTTCCTTGGATTGGTAATGGTGTAAATATAATATAAATAAGATATTTATTAAAACTTAAAACCGAACTATTATTACTGTTGAATAAAACGTATGCGTGGTTCTTTATATATACGAAATGAATAAACTCAAGAGTTTTTTTAGAACAAAGGACTGATAAAGATACTAAGAGTTAAGAGGTATGAATAAAGAGGATGATGGAGAAAGTCATATAATGAAGGAATTCGTGAATTGTATGCATCCCCAAACATATTAAGGATAATTAAGGTAATCATAATGATGTGAGGTATGCCATTTGGTCAGTATGACAGGCATGTACACAACATTTTAGTTGGGAAACATGAAGATACAAGACCTTTAGATAGGTTAAGACGTTACTGGTAGGTTAGTATGTAAATGTATTTGAAGGAAGTTGTGGTGTCAATTTAGGGATATGTTGGAGGTATCTCAGGATAGAGTTGAATGGCGAGCTTACGTTCTGGTGGACATCAACTTTAGATTATTATTATTATTATTATTATTATTATTATTATTATTATTAGCACCGCGTCTTACTACCCGTTCGGGTTATACGCACTTACGCTAATGTGTAATGGTAGGGTGATTGTGAGATGAAATGGAGGACCTACAGTTTAACGTGGAATCCGAACCACGGTGGAGGCCTGGCATTCCCCACATTCACAAGATGTCTTGTCAGAGGTGAAGGAAGGGTTTGGTAATCAGATAAATCTGTGCCGGGACCGAGGATTGAACCCCGGCCGCCAGCATAGAAGTCCGACACCTTACCCCTAGACCGCCAGGTCACCATCAACTTTAAAGTTTCCTAAGATCAGAGAGTTTGCTAATTCTTTAGTGAAGTTAATTATTATAGTATGAATTTTATATTAGTAATGATAAAATTTAAATTATAAACTTTACAGTTAAATGTTTGTTTGGTGATAATACTTTTATTTATTTATAAGGTTAAAAGTACAGACAATGGGCCAACATAAATAATTATTGTATTTATATGAGAAGAATTGCCTTTTCGCTTAGAAAACGTGAAGAGATTAATTTGGAAATCTCAGCTTTTGTTTGTTTTTATTTATTTTTTGTGATAAAATGTTTTGTTTGGGGACACAATGAATTTTGCTTGGTATTGTTTGTTGCTGTGTACGCTCACCTTAAGGGATGATGCCTAACTCTAGAGCTTTTGTAGGGTGTAGAGGATAATAAGACGACCCTTATATGTGTAGGTAGAGGGATTTAAATAATGGGGCGCTAAGGGTGTGCAAGCGAGTCTTGAATAATTGTTCTTAACAGTTGTTTTTTGAACAAGAAATTTATTCTCTCTAGGTTAGCAAACTGTTTTTTTAAATAAACATTGTATGATACCATCCATATTAATATAATTGGTTTAAAAACTTTGACAAATTTTTTGGACGTATAAGGTTTTAACACAGACATATATTTAAAAGAAGAGATAAAGTCATTTAAAATTTCGCGATTCCAATGGTAGATATTCTAGAACAGTCAGTAAAATTTAATAGCTCTATGGCATCAAGAACTCGGAAGTTAATTGCCACACTTGCCCACGTACGCTAACTTTACCTATCGTTAGTTCTATCCAGTCCACCTCATTACACTTTATCTCTATCTTGAGTTATTTCTATTTAGTCTACCTCATTAGTATCTCTTTCAGGTCCATTCTAATGTTATCCTTCCATCTGCTTCAAGGTCTTCCCAATAGTCCCTTTCCATTAGGTTTGCCAGTCACTACTACCTAATATTCTGAAAATTGAAAAATGACACCTGGACACGGTATTCGAACCCGGGACCTTTGGCTTAGTACGCCAATGCTCTTACCACTGAGCTATCCAGGATTCGTCCCGTGCCTATGGTCATTCTTCCCTCTTCACTCATATTTTAAGGCAGAGTCTATAAATGATAGCTTCGGCTATTTGATTCATTACTATATGCAATCCCGTACAATTATAATATGATTGTCAAATGGCATCAATAAGCCAATTACCGAGTCGTGGGTGGCTGCGTTGTCTGATGGCAGTGATCTTATATAATCACATACTTATAAGCTGACGACTTCCGCACGTCCATCATAGACTCTGTCTTAAACTATGAGTGAAGAGTGAAGAATGACAATGAGTACGGGACGAATCCTGGATAGCTGAGTGATAATAGCACTGGCGTACTAAGCCGAATGTCCCGGGTTCGATTCCGTGTCCAGGTGTCATTTTTCAATTTGCAGAATATGATATCTAAATGGTGTTATTCTCACTAAAATGCATAAATGATAGCTTCGGCTATTTGATTCATTACTACCTAGTGTTAACATTAATGTTACTAAAGCTATAAAATTAGGTTTAACCTATCCACTGAATCAATATTTGGTTTTGGCCAAATGTATTTTTTCATATCTATAATATGTAAAATACTGATTTTAGCTTCCGTTCCCTTCCAACTCACCTAAAACCTGAAAGTCCTTAACAAATGACATAATATCCAATCACATGCAACATAAAACATGAATTTTTGTAATCATTACGTATTGTAATCCTGCATTACATTAAAATAAATATATCAGAAATGTACTGGTCATCGATATAAATATTAATCAACCACAGATACACATTGCACAGATGTGTTAGAAGAATGTTATGTTTTTCTCTTAGAATTCCTCACTTTCAACCTGTAGTGTTTTCAGGCGTAACAAATGTTCCGGCCTGAAATTAAACTTTTAAGTAAAGAGCAATTTAAAGGTAACCCAAAGTTGCAACTTATCTTGTTTAGTAATTAGATAAAACTGGTTGGATACGTGCTTGTAGGGTGTTCTACCTCAGCGAACCTTCCTTCTAGCTACGCTAGTGTAATCGTTGAGCTGACTAATCTGGTAATATGTTTGCCATGGCAGGTAAGGTGCGCTTGATTAACCCACCAATCAGCCCCCTACAGTGCTTTGGGAAGCACTCATGACAAGAAGCGATCATCCCAAGGGGTCTTTCGGTTAATCACTTACTTTCGTTCCTTTCTCGTCTGATCTTTCTTTTTTCACCTCGAACGATGTATGGTCACTTTAATGATTCACTTTTTCCACTCGTTTGTTATCTATACGTACCCACACCTGTGGTCACATTGTCTAAGAGGTCGAGCTCAAAATATTAAGGATGGGAAGGTTTAGATCAAAAATTAGACTGAGTCAATGATGTTTTCCAAAATGTATTTTCTCCTTCTGCTCTCCACACTCTCTGACCAGATTACCGCGGGTGCACTGCCTCTAAACTACATTATCATTCAAAACTCTTAGAAGGTACAAATTGTCCTGAATAATTTTACTTATATTATTTAGAGAATTATATAATCATACACTATTTATGTTATTTAATGTATTCTAAAGTTTTTGAAGTATAAATAACAAAAAAAAGGATAATTGAAAACGTGATTTGGTGAAAAAACAAACCCAAACCTATAGAAAACAAACAATTCCAAGCGAGAACTTGTTTGGGGTGTGACAACAATTTCAAACAACAATAGTTTTAAGTGGATCTACGGGCTCCCTCTGGTTTGACTCTGTGGTCGTAACTTTATCTAATTTTCCCTAAAAATTAGGTCAGTGTTCTTAGAAGTGTTAGAGAGCGAAACCAAAAGGACCTAGACTAAGTTGAACATTTCTCGTTCCCTCTGCGTAAAGTTTTTCGGCACAAGGAAACAAAGTTTTCTCGGGGCCATAGTTGTCTACATTTGGCGCCAACTAAGATAGTGGGGGAAATATAGATTGTAGACACCACCTTCATCACTATCATAAAAATAGGATTTCACTTTCAAAAAGTAAAAATAGCTTTAATTATGTCTCTCTCACAAACCTGAGCTAGATAGGGATGCTTATTTTAATTTGCATAGTTTTGTTGGATGTATGTGACAAAAAAGAATTGGCCAAGCAAACTCGTTGTAGTGAATTAATAAACATTAAGAAAGAATGCTGACTACTCACAACAATATTGTCCCAGTTGGGCAGTAACTGGGCCGGATTGGGCTATAAGAGCTTCTGTTTTATGGCTATCTCACGAGTGCAAAAGTTCTTATATATTTTCATAACACCTTTTAACATCACATTTTGTATTAACTCTTTGTGCTAGTTTTAAAACAAAAAAGGAACCTCTAGCATCATTTCAAACCCAACCAACCGACCCAATTCTCCCCCGCAAGTTATCTTGACAGATACGGCCCACGGAAGGGGGGTAGACGACACCTCTACATTTTGTTTGTGAATCGCATTTTACTACGCAATGGGGCGATCCGCCTATTTTTGTTAATCTTTTAGAATTTAGTAAAATGGAGATAAACCCTAGTCTACCAGTCATCGACAGTGCAGTATATTGCATAAGTGAGAACGTATATAACTATTGTATTATATTAATCTATTTATACTTAAAAAATAAACAGATCAAGGCTGGTCTTATAATTTGGGTGTTAATTATTAATGACACCTTAAAGTTACCTTGACCATGTAACATATTCAAATAATACAAATAAGTAAAATATTCCAGTCAATATAATAGATGTAATATCTCAGATTCAATGTTCATACAAATTATAAAGATATGAATATTTTATGCTTGTTTAAAAATTGACCTGAATTATTTATGTTATAAAATAATTATTTGTAAGCAAGCCTATACATTTTTTTAAATTAAATCATTATGAGGAGTAGTATAATTTAAATATTGTGTTAGTAAGGAAGGGGAATTTGTATGGTCAGCAGGTCTTTCCTAAAATAGATTTAAAAAAATTATTCTCTCAACGAACGATTTATCAAATCTTACAGATGGATTTGATCTATTTTATTATTCCTTGTTATCTGGAAATGTTCATCTGAATGACAAATATTCTATGAATGAATGTTAAAATATATTAAGGCAATCTTATCACTCACTGGTCCTTAAGAGTCCATCTCACACAATAGATAACACCTAACTTGGAAAGGTAAAACAGCTTTCTCACATTACTCGTTTAATTTATTATGTGATTCTACTTTGAAAACATAGAAATTCAGACCAGTGAAAACTTTTTAAATTCTTTTTTAAATTCAAAACAAAATTTATAAATAATTTTAGATTGAAAAGACTACAAAACTTATCAATATTCCTCTGTTTTTTATCTTCTGTGCTGTTGTATTTTCGAAACAGTTTTTTTTAATTAAAAGTAATTAGGTCGGATCTCTTTCAAGTATTCATCAATTAGTTTTTGTTACGTAGTATGATGCCACCAAACATTAAAAAATAATTATTTTCTGAGATACCGAAATTTTAACTGGAGCCGTTTAGGAATGTTGTGGATGCGCAACAGCGCCAGTCATTGGTGCCGTATGTTTACATTTCATAGTCCGTGCAAGTTCTATCATGTGTCTTTTGTTTTCTGTAAGCTGTTATTCATGTGCGGTTGCTATTATTCATAAAAATACGAATTGAAGCTCAAGGAAGAAAAGTCTTTTTACAACAAAAATGTAAGTATATTTTCGAAATAATCTTGTTTGTAGTATTTTTCAAGTTCAAGATACGTACTAGTTGAAACTTATATTTTATGATTGTTAGGTATTTGTAGATTAGGTTACAAAGTTTTTGGTAATGTAGTTTTGTATTTATCAATTACCATATACAATTTTTTTTCTAATAATAAGATTTTTTTTGTAACAGTTTAACATTATTATAATTATCTTTTTTTTTAGTAAAAGTTACAAAAATAAAATATTTTTCAAGTATTTGTTTAATAATATTGCTTCAATAATAATATTATGTATTAACGTATATGTTTTTGATTATTATTTAGAACATTATAGGATTTTGCAAAAATGGTGCCAGACCTGAAGCTTTTTTTTTTTGCGCCAGTCCCCAAAGATTCTAAGAATGATACATAAAATGGAGCTTCAAAACCTTTTCGGGTTTAAACGTATTCTTTTATCAAATATTCCAGTTAATCATAAATAAGATTTTAATCAATAGTATTAAATATGTATTATATAAATTGTGTAACTCTAATCTTGTTTAATATTTGAAGACAATCATCAAATAATAAATAAATAAATAGATTTATTTTCTCTTAAATCTTTAATATAGTACCAACTTTATTTAGATTCGGGAAATGTTTACATTCTAAATAATAATTCCTTGCATACAATAAGTTAAATTTTTAAACTAGACCATAAAATGTGTTACGAATTAATGATGTAGCCTAAGTATTTTTTTACGTCTAGTTTGCATTTAAACTTTATATTTAAAAAAATCTTTGAAGGGGGGAAAAAAATACAAAGACGAAATACCAAGAAAGAAAATTAAAATTCTTTTAAATAAAATAAGATTCAACAGAAACATTTTGCAATCCCCAAGGGATTCTTCAATTATCATTTGTCATAAATGTTATGTTTTATATCAGTAAGTTTTTAAATTATAATGTTATGACGTAGTTTTCCCGTCGTGGTCTCTTTCAATATTCTTTATCAAAAGGGGAACCGCAAATTGCATCTCAACCATACCTCTGCCAAACTCTCCTTCAAGAAAAAGAAATGAAAGATAAATAGAGGTAGTTCTTATTTACTCTCTTCTCTTGATGAAATGTTGTCTAATAAAGTTTTGTACCTGTAACTTGAAGACATAATTTGCATCACTGGTTTTATGCTTTTAAACTTGCTTTGTGGATGGAACATTCTAAAACACGTATGACGAGTCAAGTAAAAACTATCACTATATCATTTATCATGTAAGTTCTCGTATATTAATATATTTTATTCATAACAGAAGGTACAGTAACTAGTTTAGGATTAGTTTAGATATTTTTTTTAGAATACGCGTGAATAAAATCTTTTAAATAATGGAAGGTACAAATTATTATTAGCACCACGTCTTACTACCCGTTCGGGCTATACGCACTTACGCTAATGTGTAATGGTAGGGTGACTGTGAGATGAAATCGAGGACCTACAGTTTAACGTGGGATCCGAACCACGGTGGAGGCCTGGCATTCCCCACATTCATAAGTTGTGATTAATACACGTCTTGTCAGAGGTGAAGGAAGGATTTGGTAATCAGAATAATTTGTACTTGGACCGAGGATTGAACCCCGGATCCCAGCACAGAAGTCCAACACCTTACTCCTAGACCACCAGGTCGCCCGAAAGTTACAAATAAACCATCAGAATA
The DNA here is from genome assembly GCA_902141385.1 of Timema californicum. NCBI lineage: Eukaryota > Metazoa > Arthropoda > Insecta > Phasmatodea > Timematidae > Timema > Timema californicum. The sequence goes on along the minus strand of CABFOW010002097.1, from coordinate 32,656 downwards.
TTTATTTGTATTTATATATATTATTCCCACGTCTTACTACCTGTTCAATCTATACGTATATATGACAACTTTAGTGGGTTAAGGATAAGGAAGGAAATATTTTAGAGGTAATATACCCGCATTTGCCTGTAAAATGAGTGGGAAACCATTCAGGAAAAAGACACACTCTGTAGACTCGACTAGGATTCAAACCATGATTTCTCTGTCATCAACAGGCCGATCTAAAATGAACTGGACCCTCCTCGGTGGCGTAGTTGGCCAATGCGTGAGTTAAGTGTTTAGTCAGACACCTGAGGACCGAGATATCGAGGTTCGAATCCTAGTCGTGTTAACTGATTTTTTTTCTAAATCGTTTTCTTTTCTCCATCCACGCAAATGCGGGTTCACTTCCTCTAAATTCAACCTTCCCAATTCCTAATCCATTAGCGTGATTAGTGCTTGAGCGTATAACGCGAACGAGTCCTAATACGCGGTGCTAAATAAAAATAAATAAATATAATCTTGACGACTTCGAGGACAGTGTGAAGGCAGACGTACCACTGAGCAAACGTGTGTTTTAGTAGAGTTGTATTTAGTTTTGTCATAATTGCTTACCGACACAGGAAAATAATAGAAGTTTTTACTACAAATACTTCTAAAAAAAAGTGGTTCAAAGGAAAGGCGCTATTCGAAGAAATCAATTACCCGCGACTTGCGACCAAGAGACGCATCCAGGGAAAGACTGTATGACGTGTCTGCGACTGGCCACCCCACGTCTGCGGTCGCAGACGCGAGACGCAAGACATGCTGAGGGAATCCTACCTTTAGATCGTGCCTCCACTTAAACGGGTTTTGTTGATATTATCTTATGATAGTGTAATAATATATATATATATATATATATATATATATATAATTGAGTTAACCAACATATTAGAGGTTGACTATTTAATTAACATACAGAATTAGAAACTGTAGCGTGTCAATCAGATTGATTGATCACCTACAAGGAAAAAACTAACTATTTATCAATATTCGTGTAATTGGGTGCCACGTTGGGGTTATATGGAGATATTAAAAGATAAACTACCTCAAAGTTGTACTCTAATACAAAAAACTGCGTATCGGCCTACGTTCAAAACACGTGGATTAGTAAAAAAAAAAATTATTTACATTTTTATAATTGCGGTTCTAGATATCACAAAAGAAGACTAATGTTATTAAAGTTATGAATAAGATTTGTGAATATGTGCCCTAGTTATAAAAAGGGGTCTGATACGAAACTTACAGCTGACCATGTGGCCGTTAATATAATTTAAAAAATATACTTCTATATCATTTCTTTTCGTAAAACAAACAGTGAAAATCAAATAACTAAATTAATACTGATGCATTTTGATACAGGATATATGTGTATAAAACTCACCCAAGGGCAGATGCCTGCAGATATCGTTTACTCATTTCACAAAAACAGAATTATCCATGATGGCGGCTCCACGTGGATCAACTCTGACTCACGCAGTAGAAAGAATCAAGTCGATGTGCCGAGTCAAGGCGCAGCGATTCCATGCGCCTCTGGTGGTCGACAGAAGAAGCTCGTCAGTTTCTAAACTCTTCTCTCTTTCTCTTTCTCATTTATTCTCCCTTATTCTACCTCTGCTTCGTAATTCATTCTCCTTTATCTCCCTTTTCATGTTCGTGTCTGATTGTCGCTATATAAGGGTAGCACCATGAGCTCATTGATGCACAACGTCTTCTCTCAGCCTAGGTACTAGGACGAAGCTCTGCCGGTGAGAAAACTACCAAGAAGGACCATGGGGTTCGTGGCGTCGGGTTCGCCGCCATAGCATCGACGTTGCTGGATGAATCGAGCTGGACACCAGGACAACTCAACTAGGGTATCAGTATCCAGCCGGGGTCGTTTAGTCACTAGCATGTAGTCAGAAGATACTTTATTTTTTATTTGATATGTTGTAAATAGTTATTCGGAAGTCCTTTAATTTTGCAAGAGAAATGTTTCATTTTATTAGATTTGTATCATGTTCAGAACTAGCTAATGCTAGAAGTATCGTGGTAATATTTCGCCTGTCTGTCTGATTGACAAGTCAGATGTTAATGACTCTTAAAGTCAATTGCTGAGTGCCTTTGTATTTTGGTTTTATTTTGTTAGACCAAGTATCATATTCAGAACTAGCTAACTTCGTTATGCTAGAAGTACCTTGGCAATATTTCGCCTTTCTGTCTGATGGACATGTAAAATTTTAATGACTCATAAAGTCAAATGCTGAGTGCATTATTGTATTTTTGGACACGGTCCTAACGTCTATGCCTCTCACTTGGAAAATGTGAATTTTAGTGTGGTAAATGTACACTAACTCACAAGTTCCTATAAATCTTGAAAAGGTAAAATAGTTCATGACACCCTAAACGTCATGTGCATCAGTACTTTGTTATTGATGGTTATCGCCAGGAAGTCTGTTTCTTTTTTCTGCCTTACGCAGTGTAGTTGTAAATCATAGAGTTTTGACTATGCAGTCAATGTTCATTAAAGGTATTAGTTTGGGTGCGCAACCCGTGGAAAGTGACTGTTTGTCATAGTGGGGTCCGCGCAAATAATATTTTGTTTTACCCTGTAAATAAGTTCTTAAATTTTGTGGTAGTTCAAAATTAGGTTAATGTACTATTGAATGCATGGGTAGTACCGTAATGGGAACATGTCCTGCCTTAGTACTTTAATGACTTTTGGCCCTTAGCCATCATCCAGCAGGATTTATCAGTCAACTATCCAACTATTTTAGTAACACTAAACCTTGTCGAGTGAGACTGTGTAAATGTTATACTGTAAATTTGTTCTATATTTTGCTTTAACTAATTCTCAAATTACTCTCGTTTTAGAAATTCTACTGCCTCTTGACTGGTCACTGTGTTGCCCAGGTCACTGAAAGTAATCAAGTAATCACTCAAGGATATTTGTCTTGAGAAGAGAATTAATATGCTATCATTTTCTGCCTAATTGTAAAACTTGTAAACTGTAACACTTCTAATGTCTACTAAATAAAACTATTGTGAAATTGAAATGTTAAGTTTTCTAATTTACGTAGGAGTAGGAAGTTGGTACAAAACTAAAAGTTCGCCTACTTAGAAATAGTATGTCACATATTCCTATCTAAAGCTAGTTCTATCCAGTCCGCCTCATTACACTCTATCTCTACCTTGAGTTAGCTCTATCCAGTCCACGTCATTACACCCTATCTCTAACTTGAGTTCTATCCAGTCCAACTCATTACAACCTATCCCTATCTTGAACTAGTTCTATCCAGTCCAACTCATTACACCCTATCCCTACCTTGAGCTAGTTCTATCCAGTCCATCTCATTACACCCTATTCCTGTACTGAACTTGTTGCATTGAATCTATTTATTACTAATTTTTATGTCTAATCTTTGGGAATTTAGGGTTAAATTTCGTAACCAAATGGTTATATTATCAAATTACATACAAATTGATTTAATTCCATAATAAACACAGCAAGTCTCCCTACTATTAGCTTAAAGCTGTGAAACTAAACTCCCATTTTATCAAAAACAAATTATTCGACAAGGTTAGGAATTTAGATTTAATAGTATAACCCGACTGGTACATGGTGCAAAAAAAAATGAACTCTTGATTCGGTAGAGCGGTGTTGAGCTACATATTAAAATGTTATAAATTAAATTGGTGGCTTAACTTAAATTCTAGAGAGTCGTATGAAATCATAAATTATTCGAGACTAACTATTGTGACTCACTTCGGTGGTTACGTGGTCTAACGCGCTACACTTGGGTTGAATTAGACTGCCGAAGACGGGCAGATATGTGTTCGATTCCAGACGGGTACATTGAGGGTGGTTTTCCCTAAATAGTTTTCCATTAACCTTCCACACAAATATGGGTTCCCTTCCTCTCAATTAAGCCTTCCTAATCCCTAACCAATTTGTTTAATTAGTTCATAAGCGTATAATCCTAACGGTTAGTTAGACGTGGGGATAAAAAAAACTATTGTACGTTATAGTTATAATGAATTCGGCGAAGGGAATTTTTCCTCATTAATTAGTAACATCATTATTTTTTTAAATATTCACAGTGGTATTATTCTCACAAAAATCCATCTTTAAATGATTCATTGCAATCTACTATAAAGTAAATTTGGATATCATAAGTAAAGTGGGGTGTATAGGAATATTATGGTTTGTTATACAGAGAATATTTTGTTTTAGTCTTATTTATCATAAGCACACGAATTTGTTTTAAAAGTATACATACAACCAAACTCACCATTCTTACTCCCTCATGTAAGCCTTAGTTTATCGTAAATCTCTTGTTGCGAGGACTTGTTTAAATACATTTTACCGGGACCAGGTCACCAACCCAATCCGCTCTGGGAAGAGATGTTTAGACTCTATTCAATGCTCTCCTTTCAAACTTCCATGTCTTTTCTAGTGTTTATTTTATGAATAGTGGTTCTCTCTCATATCAGTCGACCATATCTCATGTTTCCACATGGTTTATCTTCATCAAATGCATTAAACATTGCGATGCTATCAGTATATAACTGTTAATAATTTTACTTCAAGAGTTGATGATTTGTAGTTCAACTAACACCTTGGACTTAGCAATGCAAATATACAACTTTGTGTTTGGCTTGGTGTGTATAATCCAGTGGGGAAGGCAAAAAATATAAGGATGATAAAATATATATTTAAAATATATTCCAGTTATACAATATACAAAAATACATGTGAAAGACATTCAAAGTTGTCATTGAGGCCAATCTTTGTTTTTAACCTCATGTTCGATAGACCAATTTTCTTCACGATCTTATCCCCAAAAACCAAAATAATATTCTCACTTCTCTCTGTTTATGTTAACGTTTCTAAACCATGTCATTACATGTCTAATGATAGTTTTATATGTTTTCAATTTATTTACCTTCATTATTCATGAGGATTTTTTTGACTGTTTGTATTCGTTCTATTGTTTTTGGTTTCAATTAAGTTTTAATTGTTTAACAATATTAGCTCTCAGATTTTCTAAAATTTTGTAATGTAATTACCCTGCCCTATATTGGGATGTTTATTTCAAACTAACATAACAGTGTTGAAACGAAGTGACTGAAAGAACTAGTCTAACCTACTTGTTGTGAATATTTAGTAAACATTAGGAAAAAGCGCTGACAACTCATAACAACTTGTCCCCATTGTGCTCGGCAACTGGGCCAAACTAAAATATTAAGTGTTTTTATTCAGGACTATCGTGGCTGACACATTAAGATATACTCAGAGGTGGTCTCACTAACCGTCATCGGGTCATCTGTTAATTGTGCTAGAGGGCAACCATCGTGCCCATGGTACCGGGTTCGTGTCTATAAGGGGGTGGGGGTCGCTAGTCTGTCAGTCGATACAGTAAAGTATTTCCTACTAAGCCAGTTCTCACACGAGCTCATAGGTCAAAGTTCTTATATCATCTTGTAAAATATTTTAACATAATATGTTTATATTAACTCTTAGTGATAATAATTAACCCTAAAACAAAGCCATAAGAATAATTACGAACCCACATATCTACTTTAACACCACCCCTATCTTTCTCCGCCAGCTATCCTGACAGATTAGGCCCATGGAAAGTCGGGTGGCGACAGTACTCTTTTGAGTTGTAAGTGGTTTCTTTTAAACTTGGGTTTGGTATCATCCCTTACTATTCAGCTTACATTTATACACTTAGATTTTTTCTGAGTGAATTTAAAAAAAGGGAGACTTATAAAGTAACTATATTCAATTCATTTGAGAAATAACAATTTATAACTTATATTTTTCTGTAATCCACTTGAAATCATCTCTTTCGTTAAAGTTTTCTGTTCCTTCGATTGATCTGTCAAAAGGAAGCATTTTGGAGCTTTCACTTAAATTTAAACTTAAACTTACTTTATCCCTAGTCGCAACTATTTGTGTACTTGTTGTCAACTTTCTTCTTGCCATATGAGGGGGTAGTCTCTCTTACTATACCACCACCCTCACATAGAAAACAAGTTTACTTTCCAAGTTTGGAAAACAAATTTTAAGACTGGTTTTCAAATTTATAACACATAAGGGAGTGATTTTTATACTTTATTCAAAAGAAATTGAGAACAATTTTCAGTTTTTGCCTTGCCTCGTAAGTTTTTTTTTTCTAATACCGGTGGCAGGGGAAAATATAATGAGATACAGTAACGTGCGGTGAAAATTAATGGAACTTTCTTGGTGCAAGTTATTTAAGACAGGGTCTCTAGTTTCATGGTGGGAATTTGCTTGGTGACAAATTTGCTTTGAAACAGGTTTTTATTTACTTTAAGGGAAGTGCAGAATAAACATGGTCTATAATGTAGGCGGGATGACAGAGGAACGATATGAGAATATTTTCTAGTCGACACCAGGTTATTTACATCTTATGTAGTCATGTTTTTCCTTTCTCCCAATGGGATTATGACGTATCTTGATGCTTTTTGTGTTCCTAAATTAAAAAAAACAGGGGTTTACAATTGAATATTTTCAAACAATTATATTCTATACTAAAAAATTATGTATTCTGATATATTATAGAATAAAGGTTTTACATATTAGAATGGACCTGAAAGAGATATGGTATAATGAAATGGACCGTATAGAACTACCTCAATATAGGGTAAGGATGCAATGAGAAGGACTGGTTAGAACTTGCTCTAGATTCTAGATTTTACTTTTGTAAATTTAGCAATTAGCTTTAGAGATCCCAATGTCATAGATTAAATATCGTACTAATTTGATACAAACTTTGGTCTTTAATAAATCATTACAAATAATCTTCCTCTACTATTTAAGAGGGTATTGGAACACGATAACTAACTGTATCAATCCCTTTGATTTTGTCTGTATATGTCTGTATGTCTGTCTGTTTATCTGTCTGTATTGTCATTTCCACGTGATGGTCTTAACTCCACCAAAATAGTAAAAATCTTATAATAATAATAATAATCTGAAGGCTTGTGCTACAACTCAAACTAATTAATGAATTTCATTCAAATTTAATATTTAGATTTTGTACGGTCATACCGCAAGTTGCTATCATGATTTTAATCCTATCTCTAAAAATAAGGGTAACTCTACACGTGGTGGATTTTTTTAAATAAGATGTTTTTTAATGGTTCTAAGGACTTGGTGTATAAATGCTAAGTCTATCTGAGTAGTATTTTACATGATAAATAACACTGTAAACTGAATGTTTGGATATAAAATTAATTTAAAAGTAGTTTATAATAGCTTAATTTTATTTAAATTATTTTAAAATAATTATTTTGTTTCAAACTTAATTAGACTATATGAAACTATATGTACTATTGTGTAATATAATTTATTTAGACTTGATTTATTTATTTAATTTATTTATTATCATTATTTTGAAACATTTTGCGAAGTTAAGGCTAGTTTGCGATGTCTTACACTTAAGCAATTAAACTAAAAATATCTTATTAACAATACTAACTATAACAATTATTGACTAAATTTGGAATATTGTAAAACCCTCCCTTTTCACACGGCAGCCCGATTGTGTTCGCTCTAACTATTGGCTAATGTGGAATTGGGGGGAGGTGGGGGGGTTAGTGACTTATGTGACTCTGGAGGTCTACAGACAGGCGATTGGGGTTACTCTGATGTGGGAGTAGAAGGCTTGTGAATTACAAGGCAGTGTACAAAGAGTTATATTAAATTAAGTGAAATGTAGGTGACCTGGTTCTCTAGGGGTAAGGTGTCATACTTCTGTGCTGGGGTCCGAGGCTCAATACTCGGTCCCAGCACAGATTTATCTGATTGCCGAACCCTTACTTCCCCTCTGACAAGACGTGTATTAATCACAAATTGTGAATGTGAGGAATGCTAGGCCTCCACAGTGGTTCGGATCCCACGTTAAACTGTAGGTCCTCCATTTCATCTCACAATCACCCTACCCATTACACACTAGCGTAAGTGCGTATAACCCGAACGGGTAGTAAGACGCGGTGCTAATAATAATAATAATAATAATAATAATAATAATAATAACAATACAATGGGTACATCAGACAGACAGAAATGACCCAGGGAGCGTGTGTGTACCTCGAGGAACACGTGTGGTGTCCTAAAAAGCCTGTTTCGACCCTAATCGGTGAAGCCTCCGGACAGTGAGATTTCTGAATATTCATCCCACATTAATCTGAGACTTGCATATTTTAGTCTATAAAATAAGCGAACAAGTTCCAAGGTCGCACACGCTGGTTCAAGACCGGATGTAAGATAATTCCAGGAAATGGATGAACATCTTACTAGAAGCAACTTATAAAACAGGGAATTACAATGTAAACGTTAGATTACCTCCATTCTTTCTTTCATTGATTCCTTTATTCATACAATTGTTCAATCATTTATTTATAAACAGTTTTATTTGTTATGTTTACAAAATAATGAAGAGCTAAATTTTCTTAGAAATAATATTCCGTTTGACTTCAGATGTGAAAGCAGTCAATACAGTCAAGTTCCTTACTGTGGGAGGAGCCCATTCCGCGCTAGTGACGCTGCGACTGGGAATGAACGGGAATAGGACTCAGATTTGTGAATAGGGATGTTTATAAGGGTAGAGTTTCTATCACGTGTATTAAACTGATGCTGATTTCTTAATAGATTAAAATTGTTTGTTAAGTAATTTGGTGAGGAAGTCTGTAATATTATGTGTAGGAGACCGTTCATTTAGTCGTAACCCCTTCAGTTTGTCAAAGTATTTAAATATGTACTTAAGATCATAATTTTGATATGTGTTAGGAAAACTTTTATTAGATTTAGAAAAGTATTTAGATTTTATTTTGCGTATTCATACGTCAAGCCATGTTACATGTAATTGTGAATTTTTATTTACATAATATCAATGCTTATAAAATAATACAAACAAAACAATTTTGGCCGAAATATATATTTTTTTCTTATATATTCTAAAAATCCGTACCTACTAAAATTGGACGTTACAAAATGTGGGCAGTAGGCAATAATATGTTATAAAGTAAAAGTGTGTCGTATAACCAAGTTTGACCATACCTTCTTATTACTAGATGTGGGAGGATGGAAATAGAAAGGAGGGAATGTGAAGTAAGGCCCGTAGCAGCTCAATCAACCGTCAGCAAACTTTGCCCACGGGGAGAGCCAATACAACCCCATTTTATTTCTTTTTTACTTTTATTTTTGGTATTATTTCTGTCATTGATTCTTTTTCTTTTCCATTTGTCTCCTTCCTTTCTGAATGCTTCTTGTTTGTTCGGCCTCCACTTTGTAAGTTTCTTTATCGATACCAGTGGAAGTAGTTTGGACCAGAAGTTTAATAACATAAACCGCTCAACCCTAAGTTGTGTTATTTTATTTCTAAGAAAGTGAACTGAAAAATGGAACTAATAAATATCATTCGGTAATTTAATAGTATTTTTATTTTGGTTTTAAGAATTTTTTTTACTATTATTTAAAATTAATAACTTATTCTCTCTAGTCACTGTTTTTGCTGTAAACCCTAAATCAACGTACAAATTCAAAATACACATACCAACACACACATAAACACACTACACAATAGATAGCCCATGATTACACCAACTAATAGAGACCTATCCATTAAGTTTGTATATTTACTCAATGGATAGCAGGATAGACTAAATAGAAGATATCTACGTCAACACCATAAAGGATTGAAGCAGGGGACTTTATTTTGGTGATCTCCAGAAATAACTTTAGTTCCTGTTACTCACAATAATCTAAGAAATAATTATTAACTAATTTAAACATTTTATATTCCTGCATGCTCTTGATAAATACTTGTGTTCTAAAATATATTTGGTTCAGGATCTTGTGTAATATTTTATTGTTATTTAAAATAAACCCTAGTATTTATTGAAATTTTAGTTATTTTATTAATACTCTAATAAGCTTCAATAATCTTACTAAAGTAATGTTTAAAGCAATGAAAATAGTTCATAAAATACATTGTGTAGTTGAGTTATTCACAAGTTTATGACCTGCACCTATGCATGACATCATTATATTAATATATTACTATAGATGAGACGGCGATGCTTATTGCTAATAGCACGGATATAATTAGATAGGAAGGACATTTTTTGCCAAATAAAAAGCTACTAAAATAATGTCCATATATTTATACGTTGAATGAGTTAGACTAAAACCTCTCTTGGTTCGTTTAGTTATTTAAAAAAAGGGTTCATTGTGAGATACGTACACTAACTGCACAGAATATTCATATTTAAATACATATTAGATTAAGGATGAGTAGTGTAAGGTTATTATAAAATGTGTCCCCATTTGTACATAGAAATAGTGGAAGAAACAGTTTAGTAAAAAATAAATAAACCTTAGTAGGCCCTACAACTAGATGGTATTTTAACACTAAGCTCCTCATATGAATAATTTATTTCTTGTTGTTATATATGTGGCTATTTAATTGGTGTCAAAATTATAGAAAAATAATATAATTATGTGTTTTGTCTTACATCAGTGAACTTGGACCACCAATGTACCTTATTCTCTGCATCTTCCTTCATCTCCCATAATTGTATTCTTTCCTTCAAGTCATCCAATATTTGAATCCTCCTTCCTAAGCTCCTCTTTCCTTCAACCTTTCCTTCTATGACGTCATGCATCGTAAAGACGTGTCTGATTCAGTTTGCTTTGCAAATAAGAATCACATCCAAAATGATTCTCTTCTCACTAATTCTTCTTAAGACCTCATTTGTCCCCCTCTCTGTCCACCTGATCTTCTCAAGTCTTCTCCAGCACCACATTTCAAAGCTCTCCAAGTATGTGGTTTTCATCTTCCTAAGATTCCAAGTTTCTGCGCCATACACTATTATGCTCCAAATGCAGCCTTTCAGCAGTTTCTTCCTCAGTTCCAAACTCAACTTGCTGGTCGGCTGTAATTTCTTCTTGTTGAAAGATCCCTTGTCATTGGCGATCCTTGACCTAATTTCTTCAGTGCAGAAGGCATTTTTTGTCAGCAGACCTCCCAGTTACTTGAATTGCTCTATGTTTTCCAACTCCTGGTTTCCAAGTTTGATTTTCAGTAGCTCTTAATCTTTTGAAATCAACATCATTTTTGACTTCTCACTGTTGATCTCCATACCCTATCTTGAGTTAAAATGGTCCTGAAATATTTAATTGAATAAAATTCCAGAGCTCGTTAACAATCTATTATTTAGGTTGGAGTGTAGGAGACTCGAGTTCATGTCAGTGCTTTTGCTGTGTTTATAGCAAAACTTTTTTTTTCCCCAAACTGTTGTTGAATATCTTACATGGACATGTAAGAATTTGATGAGAAACTTTTTAAATGAAGAGAAAAATATCATTAAATTCCAAGACACCCTCGACAGATATTCAACAACTGTTAATATCACCATGTGAAGGAAATTAAATTCTACATTTCTACTGGATAAATATTTGACTTATTTTAACAAAAAGTAAAGTGTTTGGCTATAAAAACTGTAAAAAATACTGGTCTTAACTCACGTCACCTACATCCCCACCATAATTAAAGTAGGATTATGAATCACAAATTAAACGTCCAGTAGATGATTTATGTTTTTGAAAGACATATTTGCATGGCGGATTATTTTTTTTATACATATAACATTTTCCAATCTTCTACCACCTGGAACTGTCATATTTTGCAAAATACATCATGTGCCATGCACATAATCATGGCTTGCATTTGACGCCAAAGCAAACCAAACTAATTGTGGGACTGTAATCAACACGATTCATTGGCCAACCGTCATTTGAATACCTTGTCCAGTCATGACATTTTCCTCTTTTTGTTGTATAAATGGCTGCATCACATCTCAGTCCGACAATCTAGACTGTGAAATGTAACACGGCCTAGATCACCCCCATGTTTCAGGGATTAACCTTATATTTCTGTCCCTCATCCTAGATTAAGTTAGTCTAGATTACTTCCCCATGAACTTACTAAAATTATAACATTTGGTACTCTCACGTATTTTTACTGAGAGTTTGGTAATTCGACTATTTTGACATTAAAATGGTATATTTTTGTAACATTGAACTATGAATAAACTATAACCGTGTTCAAGGCATTGAGTGGCAAAACAAATTCGAAGAGACCATTGGGAATACCTAGACACAGATTGAAGGATTTTATTAGAATGGGGCTGAAATAAATAGGGTATAATGAGGTAGACTGGATAGAACTCTCTCAAAATAGGGATATGGTATAATAAGGTGGACTGGATAGAACTCGCTCAAGAGATGAATAGGTGGCGTAATTTGTAAGTGCAATAATGAATGATATTTCGAGTTCCTTAAGTCCCTAGAATTTGTAAAAAATACAGATTATTAGTATACAAATAACCTCAATAAAATATTATTTAAAATGTTTTGTAGCCTATACAATTGTATTTAATTTATTTACACTTAATTTGTAAATGGGGAAACATTGATTTAAATTATGGTAATTATCTACATTTGAACCTTTTTCTTTTACCAAAGACCATAGTGATTTTGTTTAAATTCTATTAGTAGTTATAATTTTAAATGATAAATAACATATTTAATTTTATTTACTAAGAAATTTTTCTTTAAGGAATGTTATTGACGACTAATTTACAAACTATTGGAGCAACATTTTATTATATTTGTCAAAAAAAGTAGTTTTTTTTAAATATAAAAACTGGCCAAATACTTACCCGAAATATGGTAGTCTTCTAACCCACCTTTATAATGCGGTTCCATAGATGAGCTAGAAACTTGAAATTTGGCAAACTTCTAGCTTCATGAAAATTTCAAANATATGGTGGAGCAACTTTAAAGTCGGTGCGGACTTTTCTTTGGAGGTCTCTTGTGACTAAACGGTAAGACCTATCAAAAACGGATCTGGTTACATTAATTTACATCCACTTGCAAAGAAAACTCGCTGGAAACACTCGCTGGTGGTGCTAATAATAATAATTATTATTATTATTATTATTATTATTTTACAGGTGTTGGCAACGCAAAACCTAAACGTATGATTTTCGAACTGTCATCCAGGTAAAAAACCTATCGTGAACGGAATATATATATAAGTTCTGTGTGATGTTTCCTCCCCTACATTCCTTCCTAGTCCAACCCCTCCTCTAACCACGCCCAACCCTTCTGTTCCCTACAGCTGTTGACATACCCGTTAATTCTCTGTGGTTTGTAATGGACAGCTCATTTCATCGCTACCTTTGAGCTACACAAAGAAGGGGTGGGTAATTAATGGAAAACCAAAATTTATAGGATATCTACAAGATATTGCGAGGCCTCATATTTTTGAAATATAAAGAAAACAGATTTGGAAGTTTAATAACATCTTCAAATCTTAAGCTACGGTCATGGGAATCTAAGTACATTTGACAGCCAATAATTTTACTGCGCAACTTTAACAAGTGTATAGCTATAATCTATAAATAGTGGTTCAATTACTTCAAATCATTAAAGTTCAACTGAGTGAAATATTTATATGTGAATGAAATACAATTTTTTAATACATTAGAAGTTTAAAAGTGGTAAAATTAAATAATTTTTTTATCGTATGTGAACTTAATTACTTTTATACCACAACCATTTTATTTTATCTCATTCTTTACTAAACAATATTGTCATTTAGACTTTTTATAACCTAATTCCACTCATTTTATTTTAATAATGTGTCAGAATTGTTATTTGAGTAATATTTATTTGAAGTGTCTATGTAGACTACCCCAATAGTCTTATTAAAAATAACTAACGACTTATTTAAACTAAGCAAAAGACTATAAAGAGTAAATAATAATATAAATTAAATGCTGTACAATCATTTTTTAAATTTTGTACGTAGGTGATTATTTAATCGAAATAATAGTAGGTTTTAGAAAATAAAAAGAATGCTTTATTTTAAAAAACTATGTTAGCTAAATATTAATTATGATTTTGAACTCTTTATAGCATTTCATATTTACGTTTTAAAAAAATGTTGTGAGGTACAAAATAAAACTATATTGATAATATAATAGAGTTGACAAGTATTTTTTTATTCTGATAAAATGAAGCGTGTCAAAGGATCTACTTTGTAATATCTGACTCTGAAGACAAACAAGCTATCACTTCAGCTTTAGAAACTATAATTTTTATCATTTGTTGACAAAATCAACTTGTTCGAAAATTAATTAAATATTTAATATTAGAAAAAAAAATTAAATCATTTTGCACGTTGCACTCGATAGAATAAGTACGTTTCCGTTTGTGTACGTATTTTGTACAATGGCATGTTTCATTCCTATTGCTTCAATCAAATCTTTGAAACTTGATCGGTTTGCCAGTGTTGCCAGATTTAATTATTATTTATTATTATTATTATTATTATTACTATTAGTCCCCCGTCCTACTACCCGTTCGGGTTATACGCACTTACGCTAATGTGTAATGGCAGGGTGATTGTGAAATTAAATGGAGGTACCTACAGTTTAACGTGGGATCCGAACCACGGTGGAGGCCTGGCATTCCCCACATTCACAAGTTGTGATTAATACACGTCCTGTCAGATGTGAAGGAAGGGTTTGACTATCAGATAAATATGTGCCGGGACCTAGGATTGAACTCCAGACCCCCAGCACAGAAATCTGACACCATAGCCCTTGACCACCAGGTCACCTACATTTCACTTAATTTAAGAGAACTCAAGTCTATGGCGAGTAGCTGGCACTCCGTAGAATAAAATACGACACAAACATTTCCCCACTGAGTTTCTCCTGTATTTGACAGTGGGTTGCGAGTTTGTGTCTTGCGACTTCACTCTCTAGTAAGTTATATCGACCTTACCACTCGACCAATAAAAACAAGGCTTATGATGCGGTGCATACCTACTAAACACAAAACAATACCTATCTCATTTATTTGAGGTACTTTACGTGCACTTTATAAACCAACTGATTATATCAGCAAACGAGAATTTCTATGAGCGAGACTGAAAGGGCCTACCAATTTTGCCAAGCAGGTATTTTAACGTATCTTCCATGGTTCCTTTACATGTTCACAATCGACATGCGACCGACGGTTTTACTCTCCGTTTGAAGAAAGGTGTACTACGGATTTTTATCGCTCAAGAAAAATACCCCCCTTTTTCTCTGGCTGGGTTTGAACCAACGATTATCGGGTATTGAACCGAACACTTTACCCCAAAACCACCAATGTCGATTAAAACAATACAAACTCAATATTTTAAAACAAAGGAATACCCTTAAAGTGTAGATGTAAGTCATAGATCCTCTTAAAAATCCTTATTTTCTCTCTACCTCTTGTCAAGCACCAGAATAAAAAGAAATCCGCTTTTCGGTGAAGTCTCTTGAGGAGTGCGGGGTTAGAGGGTTGAGGGTGGAGGGTGGAAGGATTTGCATTCGTTATCGTAGGACGTATCGTGCGTTGGAAATGCAACTGAATGTGTTTGGGGCGGTTTCAGCCTCTCAAGCAAACATGTAAGCGTTAAATTAGGTATCATACACATGCGGGAATTCCCCTTCGCTGCGGTCAAAATCCTGGAACGAAAACTCTAGCTATTCTCCCATGATAAGATTCCAAATGAAATATTATTAAACTTAAAATATGAAGAGTACAACGAAGAAATATATAAAGTCCTACTATACATATTTCCCAAAACAAATTGTATACTGTCACAAGGACCTTAGCAAATCTTTTTTTTAAATTAATTTAAATATAACAGATACCTCTTCTAACCATAATCTGAAGTGCATTAAGAGTGTCATTATTGTTCAACAGATGGCAGCACTAAACTCAATATGAGCTAAAATTGTAACTTCCCCTTTCCCCTGTAACATTATAATATGTTTGTGTGCACGAATGTTGATTTAAAATGAGTCTTTAATTGGTATGTTCACCACTAGGGTTATTAACATATTAATATAAGGAGTATGGACGAGGAAAATAGTTTATAAGTTCACCCGCATTAACGTTTAGGGAGTATGGAAAGGAAACCCAGTGATTAGGCATATGTTTAAAACCACCCCAGTGCACCCTTCCACAAGAATTAGATTAAAGTCATGTTTTTCTTAATCGGAGACACATTTTTTTTATTATGTATAATAATGATTTTGATATTTTATCTACAATCCTAAGTGAATATTTATTCATGCTATGAATATTTTTATATTTGTATGAATATGAAGTTACATAATGAAGAACTTTATGTTTGTATATATTCCAAAATATATTAAGGATAAATCAGACGCGCAAGATGAGGTGGGGTGGTCATATGGCGTGAATGTGTTTTGACAGGCGTGTACACAACCTTTTAGTTGGGAAACCTGAAGATAAAATACCATTTGGTAAGTCAAAACGTCGATGGCAGGGTAGTATGAAGATGAGTTTGAAAGAAGTTATGTGTCATGTTAGGGTTGAATAGCGGGCTTGTGTTCCGGAAGATATGAGCATTCTAGTTCCTAAAGTCAAGAAAGTTGGTTAGTTAGTTCCAATACATATAAAATTAATTTAAAGAGCTTTTTTGGCAGTTTTGGATATGTACAGTTAATTTAATGATTAAATCAACACAGGACTAGTAAACTACTCCAGTAAATCTACCAAAATATTGTCTGCGGAAAAGATAATAAACTACCAAAAACTTGTGCTCTCAAGCTATAAGTCTTTTAACTATTATAAAAATATCAAACTATACAATAATTTTAAAATTTGTATAACAGATCTACTAATAGAGTGTTTCCTATATGGCATCGTCATAGTTCCTGTGACAATGCCTATTCCTCTATATAAGACTTAAAAAAATATAGGAAAGTATGTGCTAACTACATAAGAAACATACAAATGATAGAGATATTAAAAACTGTATTAAATACAATGACTTTTTTCATTTTAACAAGAGCATAGTTTTACAGATAAAGAAAGTCCAGAATGTTTGGAAGGTGGTATACACTTTGTTACATAAATAGACCCAATGGTGTGTGTGTTTTTTAGAACAGTATCTTAGTACCCAATAAGGTTATACGCTACTGTACTGATTAAGCTAATGGGTTAAGAATGAGTAAGTTTGAATTTAGAAGAAGTGTGCCCCCATTTGAGGAGAGAGAGAATGGGAAACCGTTTAAGTAAACCCACCGTTAGTAGAGCATACCGCAGTCAAAGACAACTGGGCGCTTGAAAGAGTGGGCGCCAAGACAACTGGGTGCCAGTGTAAGAACTTAATGATTGTTTTTTTTTTACCTAAATATTAATTTTTGGAGTTATTTGTAACCCACCGTTAGTAGAGCATACCGCAGTCAAAGACAACTGGGCGCTGGAAAGAGTGGGCGCCAAGACAACTGGGTGCCAGTGTAAGAACTTAATGATTGTTTTTTTTACCTAAATATTAATTTTTGGAGTTATTTGAAAAAAATCATAGCAGAGGAACCTTAATTTTTTGTATTTATAAAATTAGATTACTTGATATTTATATTTTAAGAACAAAACAAATTAAACAGATATAAAACATTAAACTTAACATAACATAACATAACATAACCTATCCTAACCTAATTTTGGTTTATGTTTACAAATTAAAACACACAATTTTAAGGCCATGATAACTTTATTGATACAAACAAATTAAGGTTCCCTTGTTATTTTTTTTAAATTCCAAAAATGAATATTTACGTATAACACAAGCATTACGTTTTAACACAGTTGTATTGGCACCCAATCTTTCCAGCGCCCTGTTGGCCGGATCCGAGAAGACCGGGTTCAAACCACGATCTCCCAGGGATTGACAGTCTAGTCTATTACGAGATATGCGTCTTAGACCATGAGGGTAAGCAATAAGTTGAATCGCATTCTTAATGAGAATTCTAAGAAAGACTGCCTTAAAGGCCCCACATAAGCCATGTTGATAAATAGAACACAGCCTAATTTAAATAATAATTATGTAACTATTACACTCTCCTGCATCCCTCATTGTCATCATACATCAAAAGATTAGTTATTATTATTATTATTATTATTATTATTAGCACCGCGTCTTACTACCCGTTCGGATTATATGCACTTACGCTAATGTGTAATGGTAGGGTGGTTGTTAGATGAAGTGGAGGACCTACAGTTTAACTTGGGATCCGAACCACGGTGGAGGCCTGGCATTCCACACATTCACAAGTTGTGATTAATACACGTCTTGTCAGAGGTGAAGGAAGGGTTTGGCAATCAGATAAATCTGTGCTGGGACCGAGGATTGAGCCCCGGAGCCTCAGCAAATAAGTCCTGACACCTTACACCTAGACCACCAGGTCACCCAAAAGAGTAAGATATGGACGAGGTCAGTTGCTATTTCCCGCAATCTCCCCTGCAATGGACAAAACATGGAAACTATTGTAACTAAACAATACCCAGTCCTCAACAACTATATGAGAGAGCCATGTCCTGAGGAGAGTTTAATGACGGTCTTCCCTTGTCGATAAGAATAGAAATAAAGCTCACGCCCGCAGAAGTGAATCACTATACTATAAAGCCACGTGGATCACTCATTCACTCACTCACTCACTCACTCACTAACATTAATGTCCACTCACTTCCAGATGAGCTAGAAATTTGAATTTTGAATTTTGGCAAGCTTATAACGTCTAGTCTTTAACCGACGGGAAAATTCCAAAAATTTAAATTTTTAACTCCCGAAATAAATTCAAAATGGCGGAGCAACTTTAAAGTCGGTGCGGATCTTTCTTTGGAGATCTCTTGTGGCTAAACGGTAAGACCTATCATGAAACGAATTGCAACAGAGCTAGATTTTTTTGATTTTAGGTAAATTTTGAGAATTTTCCACACATTTTTTTTAAAATTTTCTAACAAATTACATGACAGCTATAATCATAAAGTTGTAAAA
Source organism: Timema californicum (assembly GCA_902141385.1). Taxonomy (NCBI): domain Eukaryota; kingdom Metazoa; phylum Arthropoda; class Insecta; order Phasmatodea; family Timematidae; genus Timema; species Timema californicum. Next base: position 13,709 of record CABFOW010002097.1, on the reverse strand, counting down.
ATAAATCAACGTTCAAAACAAATCTGGAATTACATTAGTTTACACTAACTGGGGGTTTGGGGACGGAGCCCACAACGAGTCTCTGTTATCTAGATGTTGGGGAGGGAAGGCACACGTTATAAAGGTGGGGGTTAAGGGTTTAAATCACCACATGTCTTCCACGTCCAATCAAACACGTCGCTAGCCAGACGGATCAGATATTTCTTCCATTTCCGCCTAGTAAGAGCGGCCATCGAGAGTCGCCTGGCCAAGAGAACGAAAGGTAAGAAATATCACGTCGGCCATTTGGGCCCGGATGAACAGCGTCGTGCTTTGTCTATGATGCTTCCGTGTCGACGCATTAGGCTTCCCACCACTGCGCAGGTGCTGATGTTGGATGTACGGCAGCCTAGCGTCCCACGTCACTATGATCATGGACGTGACTTGCTCCGTCATAGATCCACGTCTGGGGCTAGAAGATAGATATTAAACATTAGAGAGATTCATAATAACAACGTACATGAGGTATATAACTAGAATGTAAGGTCAGAAAAATCCTATAAAGTACGATATAGGATCAAGACAAATGGGTAATTGAACTTTTAACAAGTACTAAGAGACATCCTTATTACGCTACAGGACGTACAAAAAAACTTTTATTAAGTGACCTGGTGGTCTAGGGGTAAGGTGTTTGACTTCTGTGTTGGGGTCCGGGGTTCAATCCTCGGTCACGGCACAGATTTATCTGATTACCAAACCCTCCCTTCACCTCTGACAAGACGTGTATTAATCACAACTTGTGAATGTGGGGAATGCCGGACCTCCACCGTGGTTCAGATCCCACGTTAAACTATAGGTCCTACATTCCATCTCACAATCACCCTACCATTACACATTAGAGTAAGTGCGTATTACCTGAACGGGTGGTAAGACGTGGTGCTAATAATAATAATAAACCCATATTAAATCTTAAGCACAATTTCAATATGTCATTTTAAATAGATTTACTAAACACTATGCCTCCCAAACTAATAAAACCACAAAATAGCTGATTAGATCATATGATACAATTATTGATTGATCATCGGTAATTGCATATATAAAACAATTTAAATTCATTCTCTACAAAGCCTACTTCCAGAACACCAGTTTTTTGGTTTTTTTTGCGAATATCCATAATATACAATTGTCTATACAAAATGTGTTTATCGAATTTAATACTTCCAGTTAGAAAACCTGCACAGTAAGAAAGCCTAGAAGTAAATAATATTAGTAAGAATGTTGATAAAAAAATATCTTTAATTATAACTAAAAAAATTGCAGTCAATGGTAGTTGTAATTTTATTAAGCTAAAGGTTACTTTTTAAATATTTTTAAAATTTCATATTTTTGGCCAAATACTTGGCGTAAAAGCTTTAATGTTTTTTAAAAAAATATCAAAGCGGTTTGGCTCAATCTGCAGAGATAATTATTGTAAAGTATTTATTCACGTTTCTAATTTTACGAATACAATTTTTTTGGCCTAAAATACTCCATGATCAATGGAAGAAGAGATAAATTTTTAATTTTCACGTAGAGACTCGGTATGCGGAAATATACATCACTGTACGATAGGCTGAGATTCTGGCCTAATGAATTATTAATATTTGTGTATCACCACGTCTTACTACCCGTTCGGGTTATATGCACTAACGCTAATGTGTAATGGTAGGATGATTGTGAGATGAAATGGAGTACCTACAGTTTAACGTGGGATCCGAACCTCGGTGGAGGCCTGGCATTCCACACATTCACAAGTTGTGATTAATACACTTCTTGTCAGAGGTGAAGTAAGGGTTTGTCAATCATATAAATCTGTGCCGGGACCGAGTATTGAACCCCGGACCCCCAGAGCATATATTATAATTACTATAACTGGGAAGGGATGAGAAAGGAAGCATTTTACAGGTAATCTACCCGCATTTGCGTGAAAGGTGTGGGGAAATACTTTAAGTAAAAAACAGCCCTCAATAGACCCGACCTGTATTCCTAACCCAGTATGTACGTCATCAGAACGTCAGTCTTTCATTAAAAGAGTGCCTTAAAACATTTTTAGATCTATTGTGTGTTTTATTATAAATTTATATTATATTTTATCATTGAGTGCTTAAAAAGGAAACCTATAATTTAGTCAAATTGATATTTCTAATTTAAGGTTTGTTGGGAGGTAACGCAAATTAAAGCCAGAATGTTTAGGTTTTTAAAAATAAAAAAGTTTGTTACAAAGATAAAATATATGTCTTCATTGGATAAATTTAGTTTAAGTTTCCTACACATAATAATCTAAACAGTTATAGAAGATTTAACATGTTCATCATAAATTTGAGCATTAGTCCTATACCCTAATTTGAAAAGTTTCTAGTCATATCTTATTTTGCTTATGACAAATAATAAATGTTGCTAGTATTACATTAAACTATATGCAACTACTGTTGCATTATCTTAATTATTTTGGCAAACAAAAATCTTAAAAACTAAATAAATATGTACCGTAAATCACATTCCCTTCCATCTCTAAAATGTACAAAATATAAATCTTCATAAACTTTTTACTTTTTCCTATTAATTGGCTAGATGCTCTAACGTTGAAATACCCTATCACAGCCGCATTTTATTTAAACTAAGCAGGAACCAATCGGATGAATTGAGCACCATGCATTGCTCATTGCGCATTGATGGCGAACGCTATAAATGAAAATAACGCATTTCAACTTTTTGTGTATTTGGTAGCAATGCAGTGCACTATAAGTTATAGCTCATACTTATTAGTAATAAAATAAACGTGTCTCTAAGCCCGAAACATTACACAGTCAACTTTGACGAGCTGCTAGTATTGCATCATAAATCCCATCCAAAATAATATAACAGCTTGACATGATCTAAATTTGTGTCATGTAATATTCTATAAACCGGAATAACAACAACAAAAAACTAAAAGAGATTGAACTAAACCTTTTAATATTTTAAACTAGCAAATGTCATACAATACACAGTACCACAGCGTCGTTAAAGCAAGCGAGAATAACGAATATATTTTTACTGCCAAGGGTTATAAACTTTATGGCTACATCCGTTCCGTGCAATCTTACCAAGAAGTGAAACTGCTGTGTAAAATGAATATATAATCCAATAACATGGAAACTTGACCCCCATTCAACTATAGTTTATTTGTTTTCTAGATATATTTGAGTAAACATGTGAAACTTTTTTTATTATTTATATCAATCTTACAAGTCGTCTAAGGTAAACACGGTGTGTAGATTGATATATAATAAGATTAGCCTAGTTTCCTTTTTTTTTACAGATTTTTGTAAATGGTTTACATTGTATTTTTATAGGCAACTTGTTATTGAGTGGTAAGCCTAATGGGAAGAGACCATTGGGAAGACCTAGACGCAAATAGGAGGATAATATTATAACGGACCTGGAAGGGATAGGGTGTAATGAGGTGGACTGAGTAGAATTAGCTCAAGTTAGGGATATGGTGTGTTGAGCTGTACTGGATAGAACTAGCTCAAGATAGGGATAGGATGTAATGAGGTGGACTGGATAGAACTAGCTCAAGATAGGGATGGTATGTAATGAAGTGGACTGGATATAACTAGCTCAAGATAGGACAACAGTGTAATGAGGTGGACTGGATAGAACTAGCTCAATATAGGAACAGGTGTCGTACTCTTGTATGTGTGGCAATGAACTTCCGAGTTCCTAATGCCATAGAGTAAGTATTCACTGTAAAAATAATGTGATTCCTAAATTTAATGTCTCATCATTGTATTAGTTTATACAGCTAAAATCTAACTATCTCGCTATATGACAAAAAATTATGATGTTTAAACGAACTCAACACTTATACACTTAAGTAGCAACCACTCTTATTTTATTTTAGATAATTCTTAATATAATGTACATTGTAAATGTCTACGCTTGGTATACAATATTTTACTTTATTTACATTGAGAAGTAAAAGATTTAAGCATTTCTATTGGTACATAGACTAAATGCTAAGCTCATCTATCCTGGTAAGCTGCTCTTGAAGATTTTCTGGTTCTTATTCAATCAGGCTGCAATCCGGATATTTTTCATAACTTTAATCCCTCATAGCTACAATCAAATAGGTGGTACATAATATTTAATATAAGTTCTACTTTCTTCATCATTTATAATATATAATATGGTCTCCCTTTCAATAAAAAAACCCTTTTGGGAGAGCAAATAATTTTTATTTAGTTGACCTTATAGCAAGGTAAACTTATATCAAGTCCGGGTAAAATAAACTTATCTCTGTAAAGAAATGATAAAAAATTATTATAAACACCTTATGATCAATTTTTTATGTAAAATATGTTGCATTTGTTTGTAAGATTATATTTTACCAAATAAAATTGATTTATTAAAATAAAATAATTTTAAAGCTATCTTATGAACAATATCAATTTTTTTTTAAATCTTTTGCACTTCCTGAAAAACTTAGATTTTGTAGATAAGTCCTTTTGACAGATTACATTAGTGTAATTAAATAAGGCTGGCTGGATGGGAAATAAGACAAACTGCAAACAAAAAAAGGTAATCTCTTCTAAGATTTGTATTTCGCCATTTTGTGTTTCATTTTAATTAAAAATAACACATACTAAGAGACATTTCCATGAAAGTAAAAAGTATTTTCTTATTTCAACTTCAAATTTTACACCTTTTGATTTTATTTGTCTTATCAATTATAAAATCTGTGATTATTAATATTTATAAAACTTGTGGATTTAAGTCAATAAGATAGGCTGGCACACACATACACGCGCGCACACACACACACACACACACACACACATCATATATATATATATATATATATATATTTACAATTATATTTCTTTATATTTTCTACTAACTGTAAATATTTTACATTAATAAAACACTATTGGTTGACGTTATTGTAGCTTGGCTCACTAGTTAGGTTTAAATGGAAAGGACAGGTACATTTCATTACAGGAACCTGACAAATTAAGGAACTAAATACACACTATATAATGCCTGCTGAAATGACTTAAATATAATTAACAAATTGATTGAATAATTTCCATTAAACTTACTGAAAATACCACTCGTTATATAATTTTTACAAAATATTTAGTGATAGTATTTTTGTTAGTCACACATCCTATTATACATGTTGGAGGGTAAATGATAAATTATTTAGGAATAATCGCCTTCAGTATATCCAGGTGGAATTCAAACTTGAACGTCCCTATCATAGGTAGCCCAGTATTTTGTGAGAGTGATGCCTTATACAGTTCAACCACAAATGTGACTTTTAGTCATAAATATCATCTGTGTTAGGTACTTCTAAAACAAAAGAATCAAAACTGTTAACTTGAAAGAGCGCAGTGTGCTTATAAGGAATCGATCAATCAAGTCTTGACATCTTCAAATTGTCGGAATTGTACATTCAAGTTTATGACAAACCTGATTCTTTCATGTGAGGGTCATAACTTTACCCTAAGCGATGGCATTGAATGTAATTCCCTCATAGTAGATAGTTCTATTATTTATCCATGCAAAAACTGATTAAGCAACTTAGTGCTTAATATACTTAGATATTTACACTAGGATGGTTGTTAAGAAGTAATATACAGGATGTTTGGAAAAGCATAGCCCAACTTGCGCATATAGCATATTTGAACCAAAAGTAATACCAAATACATATACACTTACATCCGGAAAACAAAGCTAATACTATTAAATTGTGTCCGAAGTTTCTGCGTACAGCGCCCGGAAAGCATAGCTATTCAAACATGCGTGTACAACGGGTTGCATAGGAGTAAGGCACGTGGTACCAAACACCTCGACTTCTTGGAGCACGTCAGCAAAACATATCACAATTAATAGTAAACAACACACCAGTCCATATAGGAATGCAAATATGTCCTGAGGTTCATCGTTAACGGTCCTACATAACAGAAAGTGCTTGCCATTATTGCATGTGCAGTACCACATACCTTACTCCTATGCAACCTGTTGTACACGCATGCTTTACAGCTTTTCTCTCCCAGCACTGTACACCGAAACTTTGAATGGTATTAGCATAGTTTTCTGGATGTTAGTGTATAGGGACTTAGTATTAGTTTTTGTTCAAACAAGCTTTATGTGCAGTTTGAGCTATGAGTTTCCGAACAGCCTGTTTATGAAAACATGGTGTTTGCCTGTAGTCGAAATATACCAACCTAGCGGCCGACGCGATGATAAAACCAACATTTAGAATAGAGGATGTCATGTGGCCAGCACAACGAGCACTCCATCCGTTAATTTCAGTTTTTTAAACCGGAGCTTCAACTCATTTACTCAAATACCTCCTCAAATGACCTCATGAGGCTGATTTTGACCTCGTTACAAGCCTACTGCCTTACAGATAAATTTTGTAAGTGCCGAGAACCGAAACCTCTTGAGCTGTAGCCATGGAGGTGAACTGGCGGTCTAGGGGTAAGGTGTTGGATTTATGGGCTGGGGGTCCGGGGTTCAATCCTCGGTCCCGGCACAGCTTTATCTGATTGCCAAACCCTTCCTTCACCTCTGACAAGACACATCTTGTGAATGTGTGGAATGCCAGGTCTCTCACCGTGGTTCGGATTCCACGTTAAACTGTAGGTCCTCCATTTCATCTCACAATCACCCTACCATTACACATTAGTGCAAGTATGTATAACCCGAACGGGTAGTAAGACGCGGTGCTAATAATAATAACAATTATAATAGCAATGCAACCAGGAACTCTGAACACTATACAATAGAGGGGGTCGAGAAGTATTTTATAACAAAGGAAAATAAGAGGTACTTTTCAAAACCAAGATTGCACACACCCTTTTTATTGTCTAGAACTATATTCTATAAGTAAAATCCTACTTCTACTCATTCAATTGAGATTAAATTCAAAGTGTTATATTCTGATAATAGACAAAGTAAACAGAAGGAGATTGTGATCGTTTTATTGCAATTTGTGACCAATAGTGTGTTCAATACATTCAGCATACAGCGCTACAGAAACTTACACAGGTCAAAAAATTCTTCTTCTTTGTTGGACTAGAAGCTGAATTTCAATCGAAGTCAAGTTTTGTATATTTATGGATATTAGTTCTCTCTGTCAGAAAATATGAAGCTTTAGATAGAATGCAATAAGGATTTATGCGCAGCTAGGCCCATTTTATTGCCGCACGTTAGTGAAAATGCAGACTAGAAGCGCAATTCTAGGGGGGGTCTTTAAAATATTATTATAAAGACTGGTCTTCTGAAATATTAAGAAATATCTTACTAATTCTCTTTATTAAATCAATCTAATACATATTTTTTGGTATTTCGCTTCATTTTTCAGTTTCCATAGGACATATTCATAAGGTTTGTTTCCACCATAAATAGTATAATGTGTATAACCTTACTTAACATAACCTATTCTACCAATCCTAGACTCTTGTATGTAGGATAAGCACCCCGATCCAATATCCCACTGGCCGCAAGCTCTATCCCATTCCCGTGGACCTGTGGTTTGTCAAAACTATATATATATATATCTTTTTTTTTTACGGATTTGTCCTATTATCTAGATATTTTCATAATTTATTGTTATAATTTCATGTTTTCATAACATAGTGACATAAAGGATAAATGGTTATGGGTTTCTTTTTGTTTATTCTTCATGGCAAAATAAAAAAATTCTTGTTGATTTTAGATTGCAACGAGAGGAAATAAAATATTTTGTAATATAAAATGGTGACCTGGCGGTCTAGGGTTAAGGACTTCTATGCTGGCGGCCGGGGTTCAATCCTTGGTCCCGGCACAGATTTATCTGATTACCAAACCCTTCCTTCACCTCTGACAGGACATCTTGTGAATGTGTGGAGTGCCAGGCCTCCACCGTGGTTCGGATTCCACGTTAAACTGTAGGTCCTCCATTTCATCTCACAATCACCCTACCATTACACATTAGCGTAAGAGCGTATAACCCGAACGGGTAGTCAGACGCGGTGCTAATAATAATAATGTAATATAAATATTCATATAATTATACTAAGAAGGAAGAGTAGTTAAAAGGGGATCAAAATATCAATAAATGTTTGTATGGATAAATAATTATAACTAGGGCCAAGATGTTGACGTAGAAAAACTAAAATATGTACTTTAAAATACTAAAAAATGGATTTATATATGACCTAAAACTTAAGAAAATGCATCATCAAATGAAAAAATGATCTTATAATGAATGTTTTAAAAAACCTTCAGAAAATAGGCACAAACTAATATATGTTCTTTTGATTCACCTTAGTATGAGTTGCAATGGACTACAAATGACATTCTCAGGTTGTCGAAAGTGAAGAATCTACGGTTATCTGATAGCAAGATTTTGTTCCTTGAAAAGCTGCGTTCTACATCAACTGATGTGATCGGAGCGTACTTGAAGTGGGGAAGATCGTTAGCTGTTAAATCCTCCTCAATCCGATCTATGGAATATTTCGCGGCAGTTTGGGAAAAGGGGATTAAGTGAAAACTACTAACTTTTCAGGAGGGTGAAAATAGAATTCAATTCAATCTTTTAAATCAGGATATAGCTTGTTTTTTTTAGGTGACAAAATAATTTGAGCCATCAAAGACCTTACTTTATTTTTTGTAGTAAAATCAAATAATTTTCACTCAATTTAATTTATAAATAATACTTTTGCATTTAACAAGCTAGATGTAACCCATTTTTCACAACCTTTTTATAAACTTGTCACATTTTTCAAATCATTAATTTGAATTTTTAATAAGTAAATCATATTAATCTGACACTAATTAATTTTTCAATGCCAAATAACTAATTAAATGAAAAATTAATGTGAACTTGAAAATTTGTGAAATAATTCACCAAACAAAATAGCCATAAGCTACGAATAGGTACAAAACCAAGTGTCACTCGTCACTTTCTTCTTCTACTTGGTCATGTCAGACAAATCATGACCAAGGAGAAGACGCTAAGAAGAGGTTTTAGCATTGATGAACAACCCATGCGTCGGAAGCTAACTTCAATAAACGGGCTATCCTTTTGTAAGTCTTTTTATTTGTAGCTCATAATTCAATTTAGATTTGTTTCATAACGCAAACAGAGAACATCTTTCCAAACAAATGTTTGATTATCACTGGGTTTTTTCCTTGGTCTGGAGATGTTCGTTTAGGAGGGCAGAAAAATCATAAAAGTCTGATTGACGCATTTCTTCCACATAAAACAGATTTGGTTCCCCACGCAATCTAACTAGCTGCATCCAATCATGAGGATGATAAATATGTGTCATGCTACCTTTCTTCTTTTTTTTCTAATATTGAGTGGTCAGTTTCACACTCCATATGAGTATGACCTGGAAATAGGAAATTGGGATTAACCGTTTTTATATTATTGTTATTTTTAATAAAGACAAAAACATTGCTGCGATATTACTGTTTTTGTTTTGCCCTCCAGCTGTGTCTGAATACAGGGTAACCTCTTCGATTTCATCTGAAATACAACTTGATAAATACGTGAACAAACAAAAAGCTATCTGATTAGTTCCTCTCCCTGAAGTGGCTTCATTCCAACATAAAGCAATAGTCTTTGCCACAATCACAATCATTTACAGCTAAGTTGAAGGTCCATAGTTTCCTTTTATAAAAGTAAACTGATGTAGTAAGATCTGTTGTTGGCAAACATTGTTGCAAATCCAGTACAACATTTTTAACATTGGATTTGTTCTTGATTCAGCCTTGTCCTCTGTTTTTCTCAAGTACGCATTGTCAGCTTCTTGATGGTAAATTTTTATCATTTCTTCAGTTACAGCCTTATTTTTCACTGGTACAAGGGAAAACTACACTTTGAATTTATCACCCTTACCACATGTTTCTTTGGTCTTTTTATAGAATTATTCATTGTGTGAAGTATTTTTTCAACGTTTGGTCGTCCAACTGGACTTATAGTTGGAAAATTGTTGTACTCTTCATAGAGTCTACTAAATGTATAATTTGATGGAAGATACTTTTTCTGATAATCTCGCCTCGTATAGTTACTCTCGTACTTTGGCACTGACTCAATGTGTTGACACACTTTATAGATGTCTTCTTCAGTCCACTTGTTTGGTGGGCAATGTAATCCTCTTTGATTACAAGAATACATTCCTGAAAAGTATTTTCTAAGAACTATCTGTTTTCACCAAGAGTTTTTAAGAAACAGGTATTTTATAAGTCTTAATTATTCCCATCAATTCTAAGGTAATATTCGTAGGTTACCATTCCAAGCTACTCTTTTCCGTGCATTCTCAACAAAACGCTCTAAGAATATCATTCTACACCGGCTCAAATGTTTGCATTGCCTATGCTAATTTTTTCATCTTTTTTGTCACATATTCTAGCCCTAGGCTATGTTTTATTTTTTATTTATTCTTTCATTTTCGTAGTTTTTCCTTTCAAACGTTTTCTTTTCTTTCGCACCATTTGGACATCTACATTTTTTATCACATAATCAAAATTTTCTATTTATACAAAATCAGATGTATTCACATCCATCAGGTCATCCACTGATTCCTAAGAATCTTAAAGTGTTATATTGTTTTGGATCAAAATGAGGATCGTTTATAGAATCATCAGAATATAAAATTCCCATAAGATCAGGTATACTACGAGGGGGACTGGTACCTACAATTTAAAAAAAAGTCATTTGATAATATTAATAAATGATAATCAACTATATAATCAGGTGTATGTCTCTTGCTTATAATATTTTAATATGCGAGGTGAGTAAATACATCTTAAAAAGTAACTAACAGATCTGTACAAAATATATATATTTGAAATACCAAATACAACATATAAAGCTTATATTATAGACTTTTTAGAGGAATAAGGCTCCAAAAATTATATATTTTATATTGTATTATTTTCTTTGTGTATGAAATTATCTAAAACTATTTTTATCATCATAGGACGGTTTTAATAATGTGTCGTGTCCGAGTGCCATTGTTAAACTAATTGAAATATAATATTTACATTTTCAATATTACACTTGATTTCAAATATTATGCAGATCAAAATAAAACATTGGTTAGCCTTTATAAAATTAAACAAACCGTTAAAGTTAACAATATTGACATCTACAACAAGGTATATATTGATCATACACTTACCTGGGCCGCTTTCTCCATCAACGTTGGAAAAAAAACGCTACAAGCTTTTTCCCACGACTAAACATTGTATTTTTAAAACTCTGAACTGTGTACTGGAATAAACGCAATATAAATGAATAAATGCTTCTACAAAACAACTACTGTAAGTGTCCAACACCTGACATTATTAACTCTGCCAACCTAATAAATCTATTTAAATAAATAATTATTTCATGAATCAGGTTTACCAACCCTATTTTCCTATTTTGCATTGAAGTATTAATATATATAATCATACATAGCTTTATACTCTAACTTTTATTATTGTTTATTTAATTAATTTGAGTTTTGTTAATTATGTAACTAAAAATTAACATGTTAATATATTCTTCATGGGATAAGTTGTTGACTTAGCTCATTTCGCCTATTAGAAATTGAAAAAAAACCTATTGGGTTAAGTTATCATAGCTCCTACAAAACGTATATACCTTAAGTTCAAAGGAAGGTCAGTTGCTTATCACATTTTATAAAGCACATATCCCCTATCATCCTATGAGATACCTTTAAAAATAACGGTTTCTTGATCGTGGATGACATAACCCTTTTTACCTAGGCTTAATATGATAATGTGCTAAGCGCATAAATGGACCTCAGCTAACACACCTTCGTGGCCAGCCTGTAGATGACCGTAATGGCTTGCAAATTAAATGAAGTATACACGAAATGAACGTTTATCTTATTTCAATATACAATTTTGTAGTGATCGTATAGTGGGTTCAATTAATTAAAGAAATCATATATTTAAATTTATATTAGTAATTCATTCGATACACGTCACGCGTCTTATTTAGTGTGAGAGTGGCCGGCAACCGATCTAAGGTGAATTACGATATCCACGGCTTAGCCGTGATATAATATAACTACTAGGCACTATCACGTCTGATTATTTTTTATTATAATAATTATATCCGTGGTGACTAACCGAGCGATTAACGCGAGGTGTCGTTTAGAGGTTCACAAAAATATGACACCCCAGAGTTCACCTGGGAGCGTCCTTGGCCGTAGCCCGATGAGACAAGAGTAATGAGTCTCCTACTCGACTCAACAGATACTATATTTTAAATATTGGGAAAATACTCCCATTGGTCCTAAAGATCCAACATGGACGAACCTAACTGTCCCCCGGACCTTTAGCGCGGTCCAAGACAAGGGAAGAAAGCTTTTAGGAAGCTATTGTTGTTTGGCTGCGACTCTCACACTCTTCCTGGCTGACAGGTTATTGACCTTCCAATACCCCGTTACTGCCTACGGGGTTGCTAACACATCTTATTTTCTAACGTGTTCATAAAGAATTGCATCAAATGTAGATCTAATTTCTGTACTTATCCCATTTTTAACATTTTTAGACTTGACCCCTTTTATCCCGAGCAGCCGCGATTAATACCACAGAGTATATCTGAGATTTGACCCAAAGTTTTATACTCGGTGTTCTTGTCCAGCACTTTTTTTCAGTTTACATGTAATAGCTGTAACAATTTTTCCAAGAGCGTTGTTAACACCGGTTTCCACCTGTTTGACTAGTGAAATTGAATCTACCATTTCCTCACCCCTTTATTCCAGTGATGTGATATTTGTCACGAATACTGCAAAGTTCTACTTAATAAATGCCAAACTGCCCTCTATGTTTTGCTCAGAGAACATATTTTGAGCAATTTGTATTGAATCAACTTCTTCACAGTCAAAAATCTGTACTATTTGTTTCATAGGTTTTTTTTTCCTAAAAGATTGTCTACTCCTCCACGCTAATGTTCCTCTAAATTTTACCTTCCTCATCTCCCGCTTAAGAGTAATTTTCATATATGCATATAACCCAAACGGGTAGTAAGAAGGGGTAGTAAAAATAGATTGGATTTACAGCGCTGCAGGTAAATAAATATATATTTTAGTCGTTTGGAAAAAAAAAAGATATTTTTGAAAATAGTTTGGATAAGTTCGCTTTTGAAAAGTTACACCATTAATTCAACTGTTCTAAACTTTCAATGATTTATTCTATAAATATTTTTTTTAATCTCCAAAATAAAAAAATTGAGGAAATAAATATAAAACCAACGAACAAGTCAGTATTTATAGGTCGGTCCTTCCACACCATTTCTAAACCAAAAGCGAACAAAATAAATGTGGCTCATAATCAACCTGACAAACTGATAATTAAAATAGCATTACGAACCAAATAACCTGAACCATAATATCTACTATCTACTCACTTAGCATTATTATAGCTCCATTAATTATTAGTTTCTTTTATCTTATCACCATTTACAATATATTAATTATACTGGGAATTAGGCTTGTCTTACAGGCACAAATTTAATATTTTTCTGTAGCGACAAGCACTGAATGCAAACGAGCAGGCAGGGGGGAACGTTGCCCTTAAAAGTTATAACGGGACAATTCTCCCTCCACTAGTGTTGGCGACAGATCCCGGCAGCCGGGTAGTGTGAGCTCTGGCCTTGGAGCGGCGACTAGGCTGGTAGTTACTGAGTG
>CABFOW010002096.1:64277-114671 GCA_902141385.1 Timema californicum | reverse complement strand
TTTTTTTTTATCGAGCACCCCCATTTTTCCCCCCGTTCCTAAGAAAGTACTGGCGATAATATCATGCAACAACTGAAAATCCTGTCAACCAGGATTATGCAAGTGCTCGGACGTCAAACTCCCATGCACTGACATCTGTAGCTGCTCGTGTGATAAAAAAGAAATTGATACAGAATATCAAGAGTACGCAGATAATGATGCTGACGGTGACAATGTTAATGACCACGATGATGGCTTTAAAGAATAATGTTAGTGAAGCTGTAAATTGATATACATTACAAAGAGTTGTCATAAATCTTAATATTTCCTGAATTCTTTTTTGGTTCTAAAATAGCACTATTTTTTTAACAACAACTATATAAATATATTTGTTTGTAGAAAACGTCACCACATAGCTATCATGTACCATTAGTAAACTATGTGTAAATAAATATGCATTGAACCTTACCAAAGTAATAATTTACCGTACTTGATTGTGTCAACCGTAAAACTAAAACGGGAAAGACTGATGATAAAATTTGTGATGTAATAGAAACTAAATACATTTTTGTTTTGTGAGTGGGAATTACATATTAATATATTATAACTATATATAAAATTCAATTTGGTGGATTTTAAGCATATTAACTTTGCGTGATGCATTTAAGACGTAGAATAGTGGGATATTAGTCAGGTTTGACTCTTGTTAAGGCTTTTATCATTAGTTTAACCTTAAAAATGAACTGAACTTTATTTGTAGAGAATGTATAGCTAAACAAATTTTCCGCGAACACATTTAAAAAAAATGTATGGTTAGTAAGGGAAAAAAAGCACAAAAATTGCGCTTTTCTATATTCTTTTTTTTTAAAAGATGAGAAAGCTACAAATAAAGAAATAGAAAGTGAAATTGTATTAAGTCTGTAAATAAAATTAACCTGAATACATCATAATTTCGAATGCTTACGTGGTGTGTATAGTAGATAAAAAACAAGGCAACGAGTCTATAGTTCTCAGTAAATTAAAACATCTTCTTAGTAATAAACATGTTCACCTTTCATGTATAGATGAGAACTATGTTAGTGGTTTGTTGTCAGTGAAAAAAAAAAGTTATGGGAGCGAGGACAAGTTTTGAAAACGAAGCACAAGTAACTAGATATAATGCTGCTGAAATAATAGCCATAAAAATGAAGCATCACATCTTAACTGAGGATTTAATTTCACCTGCCTGAAATTAAATATTATAATAGATGTTAGATGATGGCAGTGAGAAAGAAATATCCACAATTCCAATATCAAATTATAATATTTCTAGATGGATTTAGACGTCGCCAGACATTCAGAGAAACGTGACCGGTAAGCAAAGTGAAGGCCGAATACTAGCATTATAGCTCGATGAGTCAACAGACTTCAGTCAACAATGTCAGTTGTAATATATATTAATCAAATTAAAAATTTGTTTGTCTGTTTGTCATGAGCATTGCATTATATCTACCACACGCAGAGGCTTATATTTTTTAATTGGTAGGACTTGTAGTACATGCACCTGTGCACCTCGAAACTGCAATTTTAAATTTGTGATTAGATTTTTTAAATGTATTAACAATAAATGGATCAGAAGAAATTAAATAAAGAGTTTTTTCTATGTCCGTTTGAAGCAATGCTGAGTACTTCTGCTAGTATCATATAAATGTTTGAAATATTCAACTACTTAACCATTCTTTCCCTGTACTTAATAACTATCAACTTCCATCTCGAGCATCTTGAGAAAAAAGGGGCTGCCTTGCCTGTTTTTCTGTTTGCACAGATGGCGTACCTAGGTGTACATAGGTATCTAGGTGTGATTGGGCGATAATAAGTATTTCAAGACTAAAAGGAGATTTCCCAGATGTATGTTCAACACACTACTTGATACATCGTGAGATTATGGTGGCGAAATATTAAGTCTAAACAAATGTTCTAATCTCAGTTAACGAGATGGTTCTAGGGCTTCCAGAGTGATGAAATGAGCTCTCGCTTGACATTTTGGTTTGGTATGCTGACATAAATGTTGATAATCTAGAGTTAAGGTTATTGTGATATTTTATAAATTTAGAAATGAGTTAGCTATTCAATATATCTCTACTCGAAAACCCAGGATTTGTTGTTGAGTTGAATGAAGTACGGAAACCTTGATTACCTAGCTAAGATGTTGAGCCATTTGATGAATTCTAGCATGCAAGCGAAAGAAAATTATGTGATGACCACAAGTGGTAAAATAATGGTTTCTCAGGAAACCTAAAATATGGGCTTCACCAGAGGTAAGGTAGCAGTTAAAAATGTTTTCTTTTATTTCAAAGACAGATCCACACGGCGAAATACCATGCGAACTGGTTATAAATCATCTCTTAACTCTAGATGATGAAATAAAATTGTAATTTCCTTCCTTCTATGTCGATAAGTATGATTGGGTGCGCAATCTTTTTGGTTTGACACCTGATGCCACGTCCCACTAATCACATTAACTATGGAGAAAGAACAGCTTGTAGAACTTCATACAGACAGCACATTGAAACTGAAATATTTATTTTAAACTCATAATACTCTAGTGTGGGTTGTTTGGTAGGTCTGAGTACCCAACAATACAGTCCAGTACGTTGTTCACCATCTCAAATACAGACATACGTGGATGACTTCTATGAATTGAGTAAGAAGTACAAGTGTGTTCACTATCGGTTCACCCTCAAATATAAATTTAATGCAATAAACGTCAAGCATATGTTTTACATTAAATACTTAGGATCGTAAGAAGTTTTAATATTAGCTTTTATGTTATTTTTTGCTAATTTTTCTCCGTCAATGAAATAACGTCCTAATGCTTACGGCACACCTAAATATAAAACTAACAACGCACCTAGACAAATCTCGCAGGACATCCTTCGAGAACGAGTGTTGTAATCATACGTAAACCTATGCTGGGCCATGTTTGAATAATCCCGAGAAAAGAGATTCTTTGATGGTTTACGACTTTAGTAGCACATACGAATAATTTTAGAGGTGGTGACGCCTTTTCTTATCGGCAACCCAAAACATTACTTTACAAAGCGGTACAGTGTATTACATAGGCGCTTCCGTTGCTGCATTTAATTTGGGCTACTTTCACTTCGAAAAGCACGTCGTTTTGTTAAAGTGTCAGTAGAAAAATAATGAGAGGAATATAAAAAAACTTTAAAAAAAAGAATGCCAGTTCTTAAAAAACAATGTTAGTGACTTAAAACGTATCCATTTTGAGGAAACGGAAGAGCACTTTTTCAGTAATCGAACAAGGATAGTACATTAAAAAATCGTGTTTAGGTTCGGTCAGTATCGAGTACGAGACTTAAATAGGTGTCAAGCGTGTTAACCGCTCATCTAATCTTTCAAGTTTGATTAAATAACGTTGCATTTATTTAAAAATGAGTGTGCATGTATTATATGCATGCAAACAATTTATCATCAACATTTAAATAATTTAAACTTTACTTAATTTTGCTTTCTTAAATAAAGACACCAATTATTCCGGTTTTAAGGCCAATATTACGCACGAAATCTTGTAGGGGAAGTTAAACTCCGTGTATTTGCGAGATGGAGGGTGCGCGCGCGCGCGCGTGTGTGTGTGTGTTGTGTGTGAAGGAAAGAAGAGGGAGAAAGGACAACTACCCAGCCTTGCACCTGATCGACCTTGACTAGGCTTAATGGCCTTGACCTTCCTCAACTTTCCTATCCACGCTCGTTCTATCTCTCTCGAACGAAAGAGAGAGAAAAAGAGGGGAGTGGAAAGCGGACGAAATAGAGAAATAAAAGGACAGCGTACAGCGGCGGCGCCTTTAGACCCCTCCCAAAAAACTTGGCGTTTAAAAGAAAAAGAGAGAGGGGAGCTGGGGCAGGGGCCCACGTCATCTAAGTAAAGGTAAAGAAGCTTGGCAATAATTAGTGACACGAAGGAAACGTGATGGAACCTTGACAAAGTATTTTTTGACACATTTTAGAGTACAATTTTGTGTCGTTGAAATGATAAAAATAGCAGTTTTCTTAATATAAAGACAAATGTTTTTGACAAGTTGTGACGTAAAAGAAATTGTGTGGGCATTTGCTGGTATAAATGGTAGAAGTCCATCATGGGATATCAAGTTTATTTTCTAAATATAACTAAATGTTGTAAATGGTTCAGTGTAAACAAATTAGTGTAAATTAAATATGAGATGATTACTTATTTTTGAAAATACGCTATATTACATGCAAGATAGAGCGAATGTCCCCCCCTCTCCCTTAAATCATCTTCTTTTCCTACATCTTATCCAACTCGTGCGGGGATGATATTATTAATCCATGGAAAGTTACAAGAACTTGCCATATTTGTTTTGGCAGATGTATTTTTACAGTCGGATGCCTTTCCTGACACTAACCACCAGCTCTTACCCCGGGCAAACAGAGTTAGTTCTACGAGTGAGCGTGAAAGAGCCTATGAATTTTGCCAGGAAATTTATTTTCACATAGCTCCCAGGGTTCCTTTACATGGCACAATTGACATAGGACCAAAAACTTTAATTCCCTCCCGAAGGCAGTTGTGCTACGATTTTTCATCGCTCAAGAAAAATCCATCGACCTCAGCTGGCTTTGAACCCAAGAACATGGGGTTCCGAGGTGAGGACTCCTAAGACCACCGAGGTCGACTTCCCTCCCCTTGAATAACATTAGTTAAAAGTCGGATCACCTTTATAATAAACTAATCTGACACACTGTGGTGTCATTAATCTTTGGTTCAAATTATGTATGTGATTGGGAAGAAACTAGAACTGCGTTCGAAGTATTCTCTGACAAACCTAATGGTAAGATGACATAGGGAAAACCTAGATGCAAATGGGAGTGTAACATAAGAATGAACCTGAAACAGATAGGATGTAATAAGGTGGACTGATATAACTAGCTCGAGATAAGGATAGGTTTGTATGTGCGGAAATGAACTTACAGATCCCTAATACCATAGAGTAACCAAGCAAATATTTTTGTATATTCATACGCCAAGCAAAGTATTATGCGGCTTGTCAGTTTTAATAGCTTAATAATTTTGGGAAGTTTGATCAATGTTGGCCACGCTAGTTTATTATAACAGAAGAAAGGCGTAACGAATGAAATACACATACAATGACGTAAATCAAACGAATGTGAGGTAGAAAAAGATTTAATAGAATTGCCGAGAAAAAGGAATAAATAAAGCTAGAGCACAAACAAAGCCCACACGTTCGGCAGCGCTCAAACGAGTTTCATTTATTCCCGAGCCTGACACATTTTAGTTGGTGGTGAATCTGTCTAGTTAAATAAGGGTCTTGTGTTCGATTCTTAATACAGTCGAAAAATATAATATTGCTTTAACAGTAATATATATATTGCGCGTCTGAGCTACACCACTTGTAGACCAGTTTGTGGAAAGATCAGCCAGTAATAATGTACCATTGCCCAGGGGACGCCCGAATATACTAATCATACATCCTTTCCGTGGAGGCTCTTTCCATGACCCGCTGAGATGAGGTGATGATAGGGAATATGACGGTATGTTTATTTTATTTATTATTTATTTAGCACCGCGTCTTACTACCCGTTTGGGTTATACGCTTAAGTACTAATTACACTAATGGGTTAGGGATTGGAAGTTTGATTTTAGAGGAAGTAAACCCGCATTTATGTGGAGGGAGAGTGGAAAACCATTTAAGGAAAACCACCCCCAGTTCACCCAACCGAGATTCAAACCTTGATCTCCCCATCCTAGGCAGTCTACCTCAACATGAAACAAGGGTGTTAGCCAACTACAATGCCGAAGCGGGTGTGATAGTGTGGAACCAGTATAAGCTATTGAGCTTAACTAAGCTTAACTAGCAAAACCCTGGTGACCGTTGGGGTAATTCCCCTTTCGGGAAAAATATCCAATGTACCAGCCAGAAATCAAACCCGGGACCCCTAAGCCTGCCCTAGGCTCGTAGCCAGGTGCTCCAACCACTATACTACTTCATGGGGCCGGTTTCTTGAAACTATGCTTTCATGTCTATTCCCCAGGGTTAGAGTGGGATTGGAAAGGACACGAGAAAAGGTGTTTTGGCAATTTTCATAGCAAAACTTTTTTTTTCACCATAATGCATAGAATAGCGCTCCGGTAAAAAATCATAGTTTAATTTTATTCCATGGTGATATCAACGGTTGTTGAATACCTGTCACGAACATAGCGGCATTAGATGACAAACTTTTAAAAATTAAGACAAAACGTTTTCATTAAATTCCAGGACACCTTTGACAAATATTCAAGAATTTTTGATATCACCATGTGCAAAAAATCAAACTTTATGTTTCTGGTGGAGAAATATTTTATTTATTTGGACCAAAAAAAGCTTTGATATAAAAAAATGCAAAAACACTGGCCTTTCCTAGCGTCTCCTTTCACCCTACCTTAAAGGAAATGTACCCACACCAGCGTAGGGGGAGGATGGAAAAATATCAATAAAATTACTCCAATTACATCCGGCCGGGACTTTCATCCATAAATCCTCGTCGACAGTGACCAAATACTTGTGAACCTTTGCTTTAAGACATTCCTCCACCATTGCTCATTCTATGATAAAGTATTTAATGTGCTCTTTATAAACACAGGAAATGACATTCATCTCAAGATTTACAATTTAACGTAAGACTTGTATTTGACTAGCTAGTTTTACCAATTGACCACAAGGATGGAAAACAATTATGGTCGTTATCATATTGAGTCTACAATCACCAGATTGACAATCAGCTTTATCCAAGATCAAGAAAAGTTTGGGTTGTTATAAAGATAATTAGGGATCACAATATCCGATAAAATGATCATAAATTTTATCAAATAATGAAATAAAACAAATATGGCAACATTATAAAATCGGTGAGGTGATTTTCCCTAAGTATTTTCCTACTCTCCCTCCACTAAACATTCGGGTATATATCTTCTAAATCCTTGGTACGCCATCCATACCCCATTGGTGTGAATGAAGACCTTGGTACAATAATGTGCTATGTCCCAACATCTGCAACGTTTATATTTAATTGTGTTCCTATACGTCATAACATACAAGGTTATTCATAGTGATTTCTGTACGTTTGAATCTTGTATCAAGTTATAGCAAAAGGACCATTAGGCTAGCCTTATGAATTGTACTTTTTTTAATGTAAATATTAATATATAACTTTTTATTTGGTATTTTGTGATATAGAACAGTGTTGCTCCAAGTCCTTCAATTGCATGCATATATCCCGAACGGATACTCATAGCAAATAAAAAACATATAATAATTTCAACTTTTAAAACAAGCCAAAGTTATCGTGAATGGGCAGTATCATATCAGTGCGCCCACATTAGCCAGCTAGCCGGCAAGCATCAAGGGAAACTATCTGGAACACGGCCCAGGCGGCGCAATTTTGGCATCGGCGAGTGCAAGTGAGCAGACGGGTGCACCAGGCACTAAAAATACGTAACTAGACTGGGCGCGAGCGCTTCCAATCGGGCCAGTTCTATACTGTACATACTCCTGGACCATCTGGCTCGACACTACTCTTACCCTCTTGTCGTGCTGTCGGCAGTCATAAGAATGATAAGCCTTGTAAGTATGGAAACTCACTGAATTATCAAGGTATTTGGAATACAAATATTTTATTTTTCCAGTATTATATAAAGCAAAGGCATAAATACAAATCGCACTATTTTAAATTAGTTTTATTTAATACTTTATATAAGACTTTAAAAAACGCAGTCTGTCAAATTTTTATAAGAGTGAATAAAATTATGTATAACTTATGTTATATATGTGATGTATATTCACTTACCAAGAATGTTATATGCAAAGATATGAATAAAATATCTCGTTACTATAACTGCTTTCCATTGAAATCTTGACACAAGAATTATTGAAGAGACATTGTACCAGTACTCTTCTAGAAATCATTAAAGCAGTTCGCTAAAAAATTATTGATAAGACATATTGAGTGAGTTTCAATGCAATTAGTTCATTGATTCAAAAACTGAGTTGAAACGGAAGGAGGGGGAAAAAGGGCAGGAAGTACTGTAAATAAACACGGCGAATAGCTTCAGCTTTATAAATCTTTTCATTTACTCCTCTCCCCGCAATATTTCCTCTTCAAAAAAATAATTATAATGTAACACACGATGTCTGGAGCTCCACATTGTTGTCCAGTCTACTAAGAATGGCTTTGCCAGAGGAGAACAACAAAGCCAATAAATAGATAAGTAAGTAGTGAAGTACGCTACACGAGAGAGAATGATACTTGCTATTCCAGGTGCTCATCTAGGTTTTATTCGGCGGGAGGGAAAAGGAAGAAGAGAGCCAGAGAGCCTCCATTGAACTAGTCCTTTTCAGTTTTCCAAGTTGACCAGTCCAACTCGTGTCGCACCGCGCACCCCACAATTCCCACCTTTTCTTATTATATAATATATTCCATCATAGTATACCGGACACTGCAAACAGAACACACACCCACTCGTCCCAACAAAGTCGACACTACCCGAGATAAAGAAGAGGGGACATTTCATGACACAAAGAAAAAAAGGAAACATAGTTGTTGTTTTTTGAACAAGTTATATTAACAGCTAAGGATTTTTACCCCACAAACCCCGGGTCTTAAACATGCTTGGGTTGCTACCACTGGTCATATTCAGCTCTGAATCATTGCATTACCTTCCCTTTGGCTTAGTGGTTAAGGCGGTTGTCCACAAGTATAAGAGGTCCTAGCTCGATTTTAGGTGGCGACGAGTGATGACTAAGCTATTTAATATTAGTATTGTTCTAGATCGAAGTGCTCGGTCGGGTGAACTGGGGGTGGTTTTTCCTAAATGGTTTTCCACTCCCGCACCACGCAAATGCGGGTTCACTTCCTCTAATTCAACATTCCCAAGTCCTAATCCATTAGAGTAATTAGTACTTAAAGCGTATAACCCGAACGTGTAGTAAGACGCGGTGCTAAATATTATTATTAGATCGAAGTGAATTTATGTGTCGTACGTTTATAACGGGCACATTAAATACCCCATTAAAAATATCTATTCCTTAGCTTGTATCTGATAAATAGTTTGATGTAAGTTTTAAACTTAAACCCCCAGGTCAAGAACAGGCATATCAAATATGATATAAACTATCATATTTGTGAATAAAATATTGTTTAGCAATACTAGAAAATATATAAGCTATTGATTCTAAAACTCCCTACAGGAGAAATGTTTTTTTTATCGGTGTGATCTACCAAAACATAAACAAAGAGCTCATCAGTAAACGACTTACAAGCGATTTTAAGAACAATACTTCGAGCACTAGCTCCATGATATTTACTAAGTCAAATATTTGTTTGTTAAATTTACATTGTGTTCAACATCAAGGCTATTAAAGGCTTAATCTAAGGCGTAGTATTTGGGAGGGTAGAGGAAATGCACCCACACTAGCGAGGAGAAGAAATCATATATGTTTTAAAAATAGTCGTCCAAGATTACAGACAGTTATTCTTGATTTCACTGTTTTCGGCAATTTAATCTATTACTAGTTTGACACTTTAAGCCACGTGACAGCTAGTAAAGCAATTAACTTCATAAGAATCACATGGATTCGAACAAGGGTCCGCTGCACTTGGTTAAGACCACTCTTACTAGTGAGCTATAATGACGTACCGCAAAGCAACAACGTTTCAAGGAAACCAATTATATCACTTGTTCTGCGACTTGTTGAAAAAGGAAAAACTTTATTTATGTGTATAGAAAATAATGAGCTACCAAAACCCAAAAAAGTGAACCCGTCAATTCTAAATAGCTACCCCCCCCCCCCTCATCTTTTATCAAAACTTTTCAATATGTTGTTGAATTTGTTTATAAAACCTTCACCAAGGTTCAAACCATTTTTTTGAGATTTAAAATTCCTTGACTTTTCCAGGTTNCCCCCCTCATCTTTTATCAAAACTTTTCAATATGTTGTTGAATTTGTTTATAAAACCTTCACCAAGGTTCAAACCATTTTTTTGAGATTTAAAATTCCTTGACTTTTCCAGGTTTTTCAGACCAACAAACATACATTTTCCTAGTTTTTATAAAAAGCTATAATAATATATAGCACCGCGTCTTACTATACGTTCAGGTTATACGCTTTAAGTACTAATTACTCTAATGGATTAGGAATTTGGAAGGTTGAATTAGGGGAAGTGAACCCACATTTGCGTGGAGGGATATTGGAAAACCATTTAGGAAAAACCACCCCCAGTTCACCCGACCTAGATTCGAACGTCGATCTCCCCGTCCTCAGCAGTCGAGCTCAACACAAGTGCGTTAGCCAACTACGCCACCGAGGAGGGTAAAGAAAAATCTATAAATAAAATATCTGGTCTTTTTTTTTAATCTTGACCCAATAATAATTATTTAAGATAAATATGTCAGTGCTCCTTTCAAAACTCCACGAATTGTGTTTGGAAATCTGGATTATGCATATCTACTTTTAATTTTAAAATAACCTTAAAATTCCAGTGATTTAAAAAAAACAATTACTGGACTCTTTCTATCACATTAAATATCCGGAACCATCCAAGTTTTACCTGTTTTCCAGGTGCTTAATAACTATGGTTATCAGTGAAAACAATTTGTATAGTTTTGATAAAATAGGCGCCCCTAACACGGGGCACAGGGAACTACTGTGGGCAGTAAAAAATGTTCGGTAATTTCAATTCTGTATAGTGAACGCTGATCAAGCAAGGAGGGCTCATTTATTCTAACTCGAGGCGCCGATTATTCCACTACAGTTGCAACGCGCGTGCACGACAGACAGAGTTCGCTGGGACCCCGCCAGGTTTTGATCACCAACTATTCCTCTAGCGTGACGCCATCTAATTGCATCCCCCAACGTCTCACCATAAACACATCAAACCGTCTAGTTTTTTTACTACACGTCAACGCGGAACCATCTTACACGATGCTTTACATATGTTTGTGATTGACTCCATGTCCTCATCCTTGGTATTGTGTTGTGTTAAGTTTTTGAAAGGGTCCACAAAGGTATGCAGGTATTATTTGTAAGTATAATAGGCTACTCTATGATAGCTCAACTGTAAAAAATAATCTAATGATTCGTATCCCTACAACCATCCAACTGTAGAGAATCAACTCATCCTAAATCAGCTAGTCATGCTCAATGTATTCTTATTATTGTCCGATATCTTAACTCAGTTGGGAGGGTGTCTAAATGCTTAGTTAAGAGTCCTGGGTTTGATTCCCCACATGACAGACAAATGTATTATTGGTGAAATGTAAGTTTCCATTCTCATAGTGCAAAATTAACTGCCAGTGGCTGGGTGTTGTGTAGGTTCTAAATTTAAGATAGTTTATAAGTCTAGTATAAAAATCCGTGGCACAACTTCCTTCGAATGGGAAGTAAAGCCGTTGCTCCTATGTCAATTATGGTATATAAATGAACCCTGGAAGGTATGTGAAAGTACTTTTCCGGCAAAATGTGTATGATCTTTCTTGCTTGCTTGTAGAAATCCATGGGGTGGTGGAGTGATAGCCCGCTCCACCTGAAATAACTTTTCACGAAACTGCAACAAGAAGTAGCCGAATAGCAAAACTTTGTTACGGACCTAAGCTCCAAATCAAGAGATAAAGAAATTAATAATAATAATAATAATAATATGTGCGCTGTTAGTCAGTTGGTTAAGATAGTGCAAGTGAAATACCTCAGATAAAAATAATAGTACTGGGGTATTTATTATTCGGAAGGGTGGTCTTAAGATTCAAAACTGCTTAAAAATTCTTAACTATCTTAACATTTTTTATTGTGACCCTATTAAAAACTATATTTGTTTGAGGAAAGCAATATTTGTGTTTCTCTCCATTTACCTTAATTTAAGAATTACAATATTTCTAGAAAAACGACATTGAAAATGAGTAAATAATACCTTTTTAGACCTTTTTAAAGATCTGAAATGTGGGGTTTTCTATGCGATAGGGACAAGTTGACACCTTTCTTCTTCATTTAGTCATGAATCATATTTCAAAATGAGAACTGCTTCTAAAATAATTCGGTACTCTGCTTTAAAGTGGGGATGCAAGGAACGCGAGAAAAGATCTTTTTTTTTGTGTAATTTTTATAGAATTTTTTTTTTGCTTTTATACAAAGATAGAGATAAATTTCTTTCACATGGCAATATCAACAGGTTCTTGAATATGAGCATGTTGACAATATCTAACAATCTTTTTAAATGAAGATCAAAAGTTTTCATGAAATTCTATAACACACTTGACAGATTTTCAACAACTGTTGAAGTCATCGAAGCAATATTTGATTTATTTTGATCAAAAAAATATCCCTTCCTTTAGACTATTCAAGTTTAGTTAGGAAAAGGTTTTTTTTTGTTGGATAACTATTTTGTTTTAATTTGATTGACAAAATTATATAAAATAAACATAGTGGGACACCTTCTATAATATTTGCATTGCTATATACAACTATAACTATATGAATGATTGGTGAGTAAGGCCTCAATAAAAACTTTAAAATGCCTAGTTTTCATAGCAGTTAAAATGTTACTTTATATTTTATATGAAAAACCTGCTAGTTAAAAGAGTATAAATGGTTGCGTGTATCATTCTCAACTGTCCCGAGCTCTAACTTAAGTTCCTTATTCCTGTACAGAAAGTGGCAGGCCACAGCGTTCATAAACCAATGCTTCAAGCTCAGTGCGAATTTGTGAACAACTTTGGATAAAAATGAGAGGTCAAGCGGTTTTAAACTCTTGCCCTAGGTTTTTAGTACCCATATTTGTATGAAGACCACAAAAATACTATTTCCCTGCCACACCGGGTTTTGTTGGAATCTGATAGTATATCCTGTTATTGTAATTTTGGGGTGACTTTAAGGCTTCATTTTCTCCCACTTTAACTGGTTTTAAAACCGTTCAGAGAACTCTAATAAGAGGTTTAGGGCCAGTTTCATAGTCAAGTTTAGTACGCCTCAAGTACGGCGCTACACTAAGTTCATGACGACACCTACCTAAACCCGAATGGAATGGGCCGTTCTCATATAGGAAACTGGCCCGTTCCATTCTGGTTTAGGTAGGTGTCGTCATGTACTTAGTGTAGCGCCGTACTAGAGGCGTACTAAATTTGACTATGAAACTGGCCCTTAAACTTAGAATAAAATTATGGGATGGTAAGTGAAGCTAGATACTCTTTGTTAGAGGAGAAGGTTCGAATTTCGACTAGGGTCTATAGTCCGACTAGCAGGGTTTGACATACTACGAGGTGTTACAGCAATGCGGGAAAAATAGCAAACAACGCTCCATTACTTTGTTGTGGTTTTGTGTAAACCGCAGTTCTTCTCGCTCAACCATGACAGTGCACTAATCAAAATTTCATTTTCGGCTATTTCAAAACTTTTTCAGGTATGTGTTCTTGATTTATTTTTACTAGTAGTGTTTTAGTATTAACTGTGAGGCCGTTAAAGCATCGTGTTAGGTACGTTCTAGGCTTTTAAATTATCTTTTAGTTTAATCGATTGCTTCTCGTTCTAGGTTGTACGTAACCTCAAAGTTTTAACCATGCAGTGGTCTAAATTCCGACTACCACTAGTGGTTTAAAGTTCGACTAGTAGCCGAACTTTGGACCAAAGCCCTCAAGGAGGCTAATACTTGCCGTTTTTGTTTCAGAATTCCTTAAAAGAAGCCCAAATATGTCCCTAAAAATAAAAGAGCGCGGTCAAGCAGGCCACGCTTGGGTTGATCTCTTACTAGAGCATCACAAAGATACGCTGTTTCTGCGTAAACCACGTGGGACTTCTTTTTCTCGCCCCCTAGGCTTCAATAAAGAAAATTTTGGTGCTTTTTTTCAATTATTAGAAGAGGTCTACCTTAAACACAAGTTTCCAGCTGATCGAATATACAATGTGGATGAAATCAGCCTGACCATTGTACAGAGTAAAATTCCACAAGTAATTGGGAGGAAAGTAAACGTCAAATTGCTGCTCTCACATCTGCAGAGCTGAGGAGCGACGGTCACAGTGATAGCATACATGAGTGTCTCTGGGCATTATGTTCCACCTTTCATTATACTTCCCAGAAAGAACATGACTAACCAACTAATGAGAGGGGCTCCCCCAGGCTCGGCTGGAGTTGCACACCCGTCAGGTTGGGCTCAAACCAAAATTTTTACCAAATGGTTCCAGCATTTCTGTGGAAAAAGTGAATCCATCTGAGAACTATCCAGTTTTCCTAATCTTTGATGGACACTACTTCCGTGTTCGTAATGTTGATGTAATTTAATTAGCATGAAGCAATCATCTGACAGTTGTGTCATTGCCACCATACTGCTCATACAAGTTTGAGCCTCTGGACAAAACCTTCATAGGACCCCTGAAGAGACACTGCAGTGAAGAGATAAGACAGAGGCTTCTTCATTCAAAAAGCCTTTGTCTCCATATGACATGATGGAGCTCTTTGTAAAAGCATATTTAAAAGTGCAAACAGGAGAGATCGCCATGAAAAGTTTCAGCAAAACAGGCATTTTCCCAATGAATAAAAACCTTTTCCCCGACGCTGATTTTCTGGCTTCGGCACAGGAATCGGCAAAATTCTGCAATTCTCAGGCAAAGCCACATGAAAATAATCAAGTAAAATCTCCGTCTAACAACCAACTTCCTGCATTTAAGCTACGCGAGTCATTGCTTGCGGATCATCCTGTAAGTCATGCCGAGGATCCTCAACCCAGCATTTCAAGAGGTCTGAAACATGTCAGTCCGTATGAGATCATCCCTGTGCCATCAAACAAACGAAAAATTAATAACAGAGTCCACATGCCTGTAGGAGCTTGTGTGATCACTGGAACCCCCTACAAAGAAACCCTTGTTAAATCATTAAAAGATTCTGCCGACAACCCAAAAAATGTCGTCAAAAAGAAATTAAATTTTGGGGGAATACTTCGGAAACCAAAAGAAGAGAAGAAGAATAAATCTAAAGGGAAGCTAAAGAATACACTTAATGAAAGCAGTTCTTCGGAAGATTCAGATGGTGCCGAAAATATTGTCGACGACAGCATGAGGAATTTGGAGTTTCCTGTGGGTGAAAAAAAAGCCAGATGATGAAGATGTGACCTGTATTTTTTGCCAAGGACTGTTTTCCGATGATCACAAAGGAGAATTGTGGGTAATGTGGGCTATGTGCCACCTTTGGGTACATAACACATATTCTGGCGCCGACAAACACATTTAAATGTGTGAATTTTGTAAATGAGCAATGCATTATTGACTTTTTTCATTAAAAATAGAAGTAATATGCAAGTAAGCTTACCTTAAAACATTGTTTTTATATTGTTATGTAATAATACAGTGAAATACCATTATTTTATTATTTTTCTTTTATTTCCTGACATCTTGAAGCCGACAGTCTAAATTTAGAACACAGTTTCAAAATCATGAATTGTGACAACTTTTACAACAACAAAAATGTGCAATTTTTTTTATAACATTTAAGTACACAGGTTCGATGTATAATCCTTCCAGCTATACATGTATATTGTTGCGACAACTTTTATACTAATAGTTCAGTAGTCACAAGTGAAAAAGAATAAAATTTAGCACCGCGTCTTACTACCCGTTCGGGTTATACGCTTTAAGTACTAATTACGCTAATGGATTAGGAATTGGGAAGGTTGAATTAGAGGAAGTGAACCCGCATTTGCGTGGAGGGAGAGTGGAAAACTGTTTAGGAAAAACCGCCCCCAGTTCACCCGACCGAGATCTCCCCGTCCTCAGAAGTCGAGCTTAACACGACAAGCGCGTTAGCCAACTACGCCACCGAGGCGGGTCGTGAAAAAGAAAGTGGTAGTAGAAATTTGGACCGTCTCTATTTTTATAACGTTAAATATGCCATAGATTATTTTGGTAGAACTCCGGGCACTCTTATCTCTAAATAGTGGGCAAATAAAAGGCAAAAATCTATCAGGGAAGTGTATCCTGATGGTTGATTGCTTATGATTGTGTGTTGAAAGTTTGGCTGAGATTTATAGTTTCGTTCAAATGTTAAAAGATGTGGCACGAGGAGGTAGTCACACAGACGGAAATATCTACATACACAAACTCGTCACCAAAACTAGTTTTTTTCTTATATTAAAAAGGGCTGGAACTTAAATAAGAATTTAAAAAAATCTTTTAATATGGACGATAATAAAGTTTTCTAAGCTATAGGCGATTAAGTGTTTACATAAGGTACTCAAATTATAATAATTAAACACCAACAGAAATAATCATAGAACCAATCGTGTCTAAAATATAAATATGCAAAGCTTGGAATGTTACGAAATCATTTACTATTAATAATGTGTTTCTAAAAACAGACCTACACAAATACGAACATTTTAATGACACTAAGATGTTGGGAAATTTTGCTTCTAACACACACGGTCAGTTAACATTTCCTAACAGAATGTTTTTCTTAACTTAATGTGAATAGTCTTTTTAACGACATTGCATGTTTCAAATGAAATCATTTCCTTAAATTTGTTCTCTTTGAGGAGCGCCCAAATGTGTATTTTATGTTGTCACAAATCACAATTTAAGAAATAAAATAAAGCTTTCTACGAATACCAAAATTTATACTGTTTTGTTAAACCAATTGCAACATTATTTTGTAGGCTACAGGGTGCATAAAGTGGAAAAAGGGGTTAAAACGTTTTTTAAGCAGCTATCGATAAATATTTTATATACTCTATATATAAGTAAATATATCCATGTATGCGTATATATACATAAACATTTAATGTAACTATCATAGGGATATAAAAATTGTCTGATATAAAATTATATTATGAAATTGTAATAAATTCTATTATCTACAGTAATGTGTAAATGTGTAAAAGATTTGTAATTACTTAAAAGCTTTTAATTTTTTTTGTTAAAAAATACTCTTAAGGCAGAATTGAAAAACTACATTTTAATAAACAAATCGTATTAAAAAAATATATGTATGCTAAAAAAATTATCTATATAATTTTATTGATAGATAGCATTGCAACAGTTATTATATTTGGCTACAACAACTATGTTATATTACAGGTTTAGTAGGCCTTTAAGGTGGAATATAAGGGAATGCAAGTTTAGGTCAGTATTTTTACAGTTTTTATAGACTATTTTTTTTTGTCAAAATAAAATAAAATATCGCCTCGGTGATACAATTAGTTTAATTACTCTACACATAGTAATTTGAACAGTTCTTATATTTCTGTCATAATGTCACGGATATATTGACATTTGAATATATATATATATATATTTTAATTTGAGATATATTGACATTTGAATATATATATATATATATATTTTAATTTGAGATAAAAGTTTTGTTCGGATTCCTCGATGCCTTTGAAAAATTAAAAATAATCGTATAAAATATTAACCAATATAAATTAAACGTATCTAATGAATCTATATTTTATTTATTTTGAATAAAAAGTTTTTTATAAAATAATTTGGAAAATATTTACCTAAACAAGCATTCCTTCCACCCCAACTTAAGACCCAAAAAATAATTTAGAACAGTTTAATTTGCACCACGTTTTACTTCCCGTGTGGGCTATACGTATTTATTTACACTAACGAGATTAGAAAGGCATAACTTATAGGAAGTGTACCCATATTTGCGCAAAAAGAGAGTGAGAAGGAATCTAGGAAAGTACATCCTCAACACATCCGGGCGGGACTCGATCCAAAACCTCCCCATCATTGGCAAAACACACTATATGAGCTTTATATTTATTTAGCGTGCCTACCGGTATGGGTCTAGAAACCAATATTCTTGTATCACTTTAGTTCTCTTACATAGACTCATTCTCAACTATTTCGAGATAAATGAACTCTATTCACGACGAAAAACAACCATAACACGATAAGAATATAAAATTAAACCATAACAATGTTGTCAAGTTGGATTCAATTTTTTTATCCACAAAATGTCTAAAAATCATTAACAATCACCAAAGTAAACAAACAAAACACCAAGATATTGCAGGAGTGCCTCCCTGTTCTTCTATATGTGACATTCAACTTAGTATAGCTATAGTTACTGTTGACAGGAAAAGTTTTTTGGGAGAAGAGTGGGGGGGGGGGAGGGCTGAGGGGTAAGGGATAGTGGAAAGGAGGGGAGGTAAATAAATAGCATACTACACACATTATTTTACGAGTTACGAAAAACTATTTAAATATACGGTACAGGAGAAATATAAGTTTAGCTCATTACATACAAACTGTCTTAACTCCCTTCTCATAGACTTTAAAACATGGTAAAAAAAAATCCTTCAAATTATCAAGATCGTAGTGATGAAAAGTGGAATGGAATGCGGCTGAGGAAGAATTAGAGAGAAAAAAGGAATAGTTGGAAAGTGAAAAGTGTGTTTATAATGTTATCTTAGTGGACTGACGTCCATCTACATTACCATTTAGTGGAGTGATGTCGACGTGTTAACATAAATTTTTATTTCCTTCAGACATGTTTAGAAACCGAAGCATTAGCCATCTATATACCTTCTGAGATGTTAAAAAAAATTAATATATTCTACACATGGTTGAGTGTGTTCCTTTTCTTCCCAAATATATGTATATTCGACTAAACATATTTAACATCAATGCACAATTTCACAAAATACAGTTTTATACACTATTTAAAAAAGAGTATTTAATGAAATTATTTTGATTGTTTAAAATAGTGCTCAAAGTGAGAAGAAAAATACTTTATCTCATAAGGTTTTCAAAATAAGTTTGCAATTATAAGAATGTTGTGACAAGGTATCATGTTCACAACACAAAAACTTGCAATTATCTCAGTAATTACTAAACCTTTATTGTATTACTATTTTTGTGGTGGTTATCTGAAGCCTCCCAAACTATTAATCAGGCATGCTAGCAATTACCCAACTCCATCGGCATGTAAGCTAATCAACTTTTCATGTTCTCCTTCCTTTTATTTTTTTATTATTACATGTATGTACATTCTAAATGTGTGTGCATAGTCCCTTATATAAAAGTGGAAACCTGCCGTGGGCTCTAGGACGCCGAGGACGAGATTCACTTCAACTGCCGGCGAGTACCCTGGTCCAATTCTGGCTAAACGACTGCCGTCTATTCAAAAAATGTAGCCTTCAAGCGGCGCTAAAACTGGTAAAGTATTGAAGTTTAATAAAATAACGGCCCCTTGTGCTAACGACCCCACTTGCAATAAAGTGACTGTAAAAGAACAATAGCAATAGTGATGACAAACCGAAATGTTTGATGAAGCGTTAAGGCGAGCTTGATGAGCTCTGACCACGGAGTTCGGGATGGGTGTTTCTAGGGCATAGACAAGGAAAAAACTGACACGCATCCTACGGGAGTTTCGCTGCACTTCTTGAGCCGGGTTCAGTCCTCGGGCACTTGGCATCACTAGTTGCAGTCCTCAGTGATAACAGCGCCTTCAAGTGAGATATTTTAAACAACTTACGAAGGGGGTTGGGCCATGACCTAAACTTAACTAAACAATTTTTGTCTGTTCTTTGGTAAAAAAACACACCTTTAAAGTGAACGATTCTTTTAAAATGCTCACTTGATAGCGATATTGTTACGTGGGACTTCACGTAGTGATCCCCGTGTTAAAATACTCAAACTGACCCAAAAAGCAACCATCTTAGCCTGAAGGCTGTGTATCTAGTGTATTTTTATCTGTGCTTTAGGGAAAATACAAGGAAAGTTTAGGTAACACCAGATACACCACCTTACGGAAGTTTCTCTGCGCTTCTTCAAACAGCTTGAGTCCTTCAACACTGGAAGCCGCTACCTGCAGTGTTCACTTATAACAGTGCTTCCAAACGAGCATCTGTGTTAAACAGCTCACTTTAAACGTGTTCATAATAAATACCACAAGCTGAAGAGAAGATTTGCGAGAGTTGCTGTTCAAGAACAAGCGTTCAGGTGGTGGCAACCCTGTTCCCTTTCAATGATCAAACCTTTTGGCGATGAGAAGAAATGTACAAAGCCTGTGCCTACTCAGTGTTTAAGCGTGTAATACATGCACTTGTGTAACTCCATTTGAAAATGAAATTTTACTCAATAATTTCGTAAAAATTATAATTGAAACTAATATATATATATCACATATTGTTCTCAATAAACTCTGAGGCATCCTTGACATATATTCAAAAACTGTTGATATCGCCATATGAGGAAACTTAAACTCTATGTTTGTACTGAAGTAATAGGAAGTGCGGAGGAAGGGATGAAGTGAGGGTTGTGGTGTTAAGGAGGGCAAGGAAGAAGGTATGGTGTGGTGAACAATAAGGCATATGATAGTTGGTACCATTCACATTTAGATAATCGCTGAACAAGCGGAAATGGGTGTGCGACCGAATGCACCACAAGTCGTCTTGAAGCCCAAAGAACAAGGGCAGCACTGGCTGCAAGAAAAACAGGCCTGACTCTGTTATTTTGGGATACCACGTCCACTTTTATAAAAATAAATAAAAAAACGCTTTAGTTAGTTTAATATCAATTTAATAACATCCACTTGAAAAGTGCGTTGTTAAAACCTAATATGAAAAATACACTTCCAAAGAAACAAGTCATAGATCGAACCCAGACGTTCTAATCAAGAATTAAGCACGATAGAAATCAAAGCAAAGACGGTAAGCCGTAAACAGCCATGGGTTTAAACGTAAAGAGAGTGGGAGGGAGAGAGAGAAATTAAATTTTAGAGTTGTAAAATATTTAGTTTAGTCCTTTTAGGTTTATGATTTGTGTGCTGGTGCCATGGCTAAAACACATGGCTGCATAATGCATTAGTTTAGGCGTATTCAACATACTACAAGACTCCACTGAGTCACCTGATCCTACTAACCAATTAAGGCATTTCAATGAAACGAACCAAGATTTTCAAGACCCTTAATTAACCATTAATTTCACTAAGTTATAGAACGGACTTTCAAATAGTGTCTCTTGAGTTGACCACTCTCATCTAATAGTAGTAATAATAACACTAATACGTCAACGAAACCATAGTAAGCCAACTTTAAACATGACATTTGAGGCAAAGGACGAGCCTATGAATTTGGTGATTTTAAATATCAAACATTCTCACTCTCATGAATATAAAATCTTGGCAAGCTGTGAGTGTAATTATTGAAAACTTTCATACAATATGATATTTAGTTTAAAAAAAATGTTTTTATTTGTATGTTTAACACCAAGATTATTAATGGCTAAATCTGTGAGGTTGTATGGGGAGGTTAATTGTACAAGAAGTACACCCACATTAGTGTGAAGAGAGGATCAGGAAAACCTAAGGTGATAAAAGTGTTCAAGAGTAAACCATTTCCGCGCACGTGGACTAGATTCAAACCTAAATTTCCCTGCCACGGGCAATTCAGTATATTGCTTTTCTGACATCTTAAACTACGTGTCCACTGGTGCGGATGGCAAAATGAAAGAAAAGTTATTTTATATATCTTAATATGAATAAGTTTTGAGACATTGAGGAACTGAACAAAATAAAAATAAAATAGATAGTAGCTAATAAAAGTTGAATTAACAATTCTAGTTTTTAATTCCTTACACAAACAACCATAAAAAGGTTTACCTTCAGCGGGGGTTGAGTAGTCCAAGGCGTTAGGCTCATTTTAATTTTTGGTTGTATCGATGGGGAGGTCGGAATTCAAGTCCCAGTTGGATGATTCATTAATGTGATTTCCGCTGTTTTATTATTATTTCCTACCGCTTATGAGGATGCGTTTCCACTAAACTACTCTAGTCATTTCTATCTCCTCAGATCAGGTCGTCAATAGCCTCTGTGCTGAAGGCATTAATTAAAAACAACTTATATCCCCCGTGTACCCACAAATCATTCGCAGGCGTTGTGCAAGGTTGTTGACTTTTTGGTCAAGAGCCTTCCAAGAACGAGCAGCGGACACAGCAAGAGATACGAATCCGATGGACTATTCCGGTTGCCTACACACTCGAACGAGCTAAGAACAACGCTTGGCCTACCTTCTGAACTAGAGACTAGACGACTGAGCAGCATTAGCTCGGAATAATATTTCTCCATTGCAACATTTCTAAAAAATAAACTATAGCTAAAATTCAGAATTGTATCCATTGGAATTATACCCACGAAATTCTGAAAGGTATCAATTCAGAATTGTCTCCGTTCTAACATAGGCCTTTATCAAACAAGCAACTTTAATGAAAATAAGAATTGTATCCACAATTAATTTTTTTATTATGTAAACTTATGAATCCAATCACCCCGCTTTGGGCGTCGATTGAAACACTACGGATTAATTCCCTGCTATAATAATGCTGTGATGATGTTTAGGCTGTCTATAGCTCCGTGGTCGAGCACTTATCTTCACTGTCCGGAAAAGATACAGTTTAACCAGCTGTCTATAGCTCCCTTGTCGAGCACTAATTAGAACGGTATAATTAAAAATATGAAGAAAGAGAACTGTTGATGTCTGTTTATTCACACACGGTTTATTTAAATGACATCTGTTAATTAATTATACATACTCCAATTAAATGCTTTATATCACTGCACACTTGTGATATTAATGTAAGTTATTTTATACTGTGTTAGACTGTGACTGCGTTGTGCGTGTGGATGGATGCTTAGCTGATACGCACAAACGGTTTATATATGACATACCCCTTGCATCTTTCTTCCCTTCGTCAACAGTGTAACAATCAACTAATAGAAAGAGTCCTGCGATAGGTGTTGTGAAGGCTAGCTTCTTATTGGTATAGGGAATTGGCGTCGTTGCCAAATACTGCGAAGTTGTTCCTTTTAACAGGAAATAGCGCAGTTGTTCGTTTAACAGGAAATATGGTATAAAAATATATTTTAAGGGTGTAATCCTTTTCACATTATTTCTTAGAAGCACGTGTTCTTCATGGATGAATCTTAAAAGGGTACTCTACATATATTACTTTAAAGAAAAATTACCTTCATCCATGACTTTTTTTAATATAATTTAGAGTAATTTAAACCAATATCATTACAATTATTAGTACAGCAAATGAATAACAGAGAACAGTAGAAACCCCAAACTAAAATTCAGTAAGCAATAGTGGACATTTATCAACGTGCACTAAATATAGAAAAATCTCCTGTGCTAAATGGGATAGCTTTGTTTACAAGACAATTATTTTAATATTTAAATAGTTGTAATATTAATTTCATTAATCATGGATTGGGTCTATAATGAAAAGAACAAATTAGCTATTTTCTTCCTGCTATGACAGATTTCTTATTTTGTTATGTCAACCTTTTTTAGTCAGTATAAACAAAGAATGTTAACTTAATAAATATCTCTGCAGGCCTCAAAATCTCTGATCAAGATTAAGACTATTGATGAGCACATTTTGTGCTTTAATTAATCAATAGTTGGTTTATACTATTTACAAAATATCATAAAAGTATTTAAACACCAAACAAATTTTCTGTTGAAGGTATAGTTCTTTAAATTAAATTAATTTGACTTAGTAATATTTAAAAACCAAGTATACTTTATATACACTTTTATGCACTAATAGTCACGAGACCTAAGGGCGGTTGTACATGTACCGATTTTATCGGTGTTGGTGTCGGCACCGCCGCCAGCCAGTGCTTGTACACACTTCCACCGACAAGATCATTGTCGGTGACTGAGAAGCGGGCTCCAGTGAGAAATAGTGTATTTTCGTCTCCGTAGGAGACGACATCAAAACCGGAGAGAAAGAGAATTTTAGGGACACCCAAATGTAACCGCGAGGAATCTTGAACTTCTCCCCTGTTTTGTCCCACAAACACACTCTGTTCTCTACCAATTCTATCAAGGTCACAATATCATACTTAAAGCTGCTAGACTTATTTACCCTTCAAACATATTTCACAACTATTTGAAACCTTTCGAAAGACTGGCCAACAATGCCATACGACATCTGGAGACAAGTGCACAACTATTCTGCACACCGATATCGGTGTATTTATCGAGGGGGCCGCCGACATACCTCCAACATGTCGGTGATCGCCACGATAATGTTGATAGTGTTGTAGTGTCAGCATCGTGAACAGTACCGCCATAATATTACGTCTAATTTCAGTTTCCCCGATATTGACACGGACACCAACATTATTGATACGTGTACAATGGACTGGATTGTGGATGACATGAGGGTCAAGGTTCAAATCTCAGTTGTGTGCACTGGGAGTAGTTTTCCTAAATGTGATTCATCATTGGGGTTTTATTGGCCCCTCTATTAACTCTTAACTATTAACTCTTTAGCTACCCTCCCCATAAAAAACCCAAAGATTAAGTATCATTCCCTCAAATACAGCAACCAACTTGGACCAGACAACTTCTCCAGATTGCTTTATTACTCCGGTTCGAAACAGCATTAAAAAGTTCAAACGATTGGAACAGGGAACGAACAATATGGAATTCCAAGCGTACCCACGACATGCTGTGGACACCATCCAAGTGGAAGAACTGTACGATAGATATGAGGTAGCGGGGTGATATGGATTAGTCCAGGTAAGATAGCGGAAAAACATTCATTTCTTAAAATAAATTAACCATACACTTTCTCAACGTGATAATTAGAAGAAAAATCGTAGAAATTTAAGTAAATACTTTTGACTGAATCAGTTTGTAGCTTTTACGTTAAAAAAAATTCATAAATGTGACGAAAATATGTATTTTCACTTTTATGGTGTGAACATTTTATTTTCGAAAAACACAAAATTGTCTGTGATAGTGCTTAAAAATACGAAAAAAAAATTAGCCCTGATTGGTTAAAATCGGTTCACAACTTTTCTTTCAATAAAATATCAAAACCGCGAAAAATTGTCATTTTTTGACATTTAGTGATAGGGGTTGTAATTATTATAGGAGCTTGTTTCAGAGCTTAAATTGTAGCTCTTGTTGGTGCCTACCTAAGATAATAAATTTAGTGCAAAAATAATCATAATTCTTTCGTAAATCGTGAGTATGTAAAAACAGGTGTTCCCGAAAAACTGCTGGAAGCGGCCAATAATGGTCATAGAGTGGTTTTTCAAAGCGATATTTGTTCGAGAATAGTTTATCTACAACCCCCATATAATGAAATTTAAGCAGAGTACGATTTAATACCTAAAAACGCGTCTGAATACCGGGGTGTTTGTTGCTTCGAACGCTCGGGCGTGCGGGCGGAGGAGAAGTGTCGGCGTGGTGGGGGAAGCCTATCTGGCAGCCGGGCTTTGAGCATTGGAAAGCGATCGCGCGCCTTCAAATTCGCTCAGTCGGAAAAATATCTTTATATTTCTGCAAGTACTGGACGAAAATTGATGTTTCTTTATATAAAGTGGGGTATCTCACCGAAATATTAATAGTGGGCATATGATTGACGCATAAGAAGCAAATGGCGAATGGCTATTTTTGACAATTCACATAGGCATGGTATTATTTGGCATTAAAAAAATATCAAAATATTGATAGTATCTCGGTGTTTTAGGAACATGAATAACATAAAAGTTAGTAAAAAAAATTATTATTGCATTTTTTATTGTTATTATCATTTTTATAAGCATTGCATACAAAGCTATAGGTTTGGATCATACATAAATTTGAATGTAAATAAAATACATGAGATTTTGATTACTAAACATTTATTTTATTTTTAAAAATAATTTAATACTGTGTGTGTATATATATATATAATCAATTTGTTACTCAAAACATTTATCTAACCTTCATCTACCATCATAACTTCGTATGCAAAGCTTATGGAGCCCGTTAGCAGTAAATAAGAATTATTAAAATAACCACAATAACAATAACAAATGTTAATAACGCATTTTTTTACTAACTTTGATGTTATTTATGTTCCCAAAGCACCGAGACAATATCAATGTTTCGATTAAAAATTAAAAATGGCAAATAATACCATGCCAATATGAGTAGTCAAAAATAGCCATTCACTAATTGCTTATGCGTCAATAATATGCACACTACTAATATTTCGGCGAGATACCCCACTTTCCAATGCTCAAAGCCCGGCTGCCAGATAGGCTTCCCCCACCACGCCGACACTTTTCCTCCGTCCGCACGCCCGAGCATCCGAAGCAACAAACACCCCGGTATTCAGACGCATTTTTTAGGTATTAAATCGTACTCTGCTTAAATTTCATTATATGAGGGTTGTAGATAAACTATTCTCGAACAAATAGCGCTTTGAAAAATCACTCTAAGACCATTATTGGCCGCTTCCAGCAGTTTTTCGGGAACACCTGTTTTTTACATACTCACGATTTCCGCAAAGAATTATGATTATTTTTGTACTAAATCTCTATTGTATGTAGGCACCAACAATAGATACAATTTAAGCCCTGAAGAAAGTTCCTATAATAATTACAACACCTGTCATTAAATGTCAAAAAATGACAATTTTTCGCAGTTTTGATATTTCATTGAAAAAAGTTGTGAACCGATTTCAACTGATTAGGGATAATTCTTTTCGTCTTTTTAAGCGGTACCACAGACAATTTTGTTTTTTTCGAAAAAAAAAAAGTTCACACCTTAAAAGTGAAAATACCAGTTTTCGGCATATTTATGATTTTTTTAACGTAAAAGCTACAAATTGATTTAGTCCAAAGTATATACATTCAATTTCTACGATTTTTCTCTTAATTATCACGTTGAGAATTGGATGGTAAATTTATTTTAAGAATATAACTATTTTACCTGGACTAGATACTCAACACCTGACGGAGAAATGACCCCGTGACATTGGAATTGAACTCGGAAGCTTTGGCTTAGTACACCAATGCTCCGACCACTGAGCTATCCAGGAATAATCCCATGCCCAGGGTCAATCTTCACTCATATTTTAAGGCAGAGTCTATGATGGACGTGCGGAAATCGTCGGCTACAAATGTGTGATTTCATTAAGATCACGAGCTATCAGATAACGCAGCCACCTTCGACTCGGTAATTGTCTTCATGCTGCCACTTGTAAAATTATTATAATTGTAAGGAATTGTATATTTAAGAATCAAATAGCTGAAGCTATTATTTATGCTTTTTGGTGAGGAATTTTCCATTTAGATAGTATATTGTACAACCAAAACAAACAATAAGCCAACTACCGAGTCGAAGGTGGCTGCATTATCTGATAGCTCGTGATCTTAATGAAATCACACATTTGTAGCCGACGATTTCCGCACGTCCTTCATAGACTCTGCCTTAAAATATGAGTGAAGAATAATCCTGGACACGGGACGATTACTAGATAGCTCAGTGGTTAGAGCAATAGCATACTAAAACAAAAGTCCCGGGCTCGATTCCCGTGTACAGGTGTCTTTTTTTTCAATTTTCATAATATGAACAATAATTATTTAGACTTATTTTATTACAAAATTTGTGATCAACAATTTAACAAAGTATTAAATTTTATGTTAACTAGAATTGCAAAAATCAACTTGTACGAACTTTAGCAGTGTTTAAATGGTAAACATCCACGTTATCCTAGTCTCTAGAGTGTATTACAAATGTTCATTTTGAAATATATTTTTTGCTAGTATTGTACTATTGATGTTACTAGACTAGCAGAAACTTGGCTCTTATGCCAATTTGATCGTAATCATGAATTAATTATTGAACTTATATCCAACTTGTAAAGGGTCATGAACCGTATTAGTGGTAAGTACTCTATCATTTACTTATGTGGTGATTATAATTTGTTAAAGCCGATATTTTGAATCAGAACTGGCGCTAAGTC
Organism: Timema californicum; assembly: GCA_902141385.1. Lineage (NCBI taxonomy): Eukaryota > Metazoa > Arthropoda > Insecta > Phasmatodea > Timematidae > Timema > Timema californicum. The sequence continues at coordinate 86,874 of CABFOW010002096.1, read as the reverse complement.
TAAGAATAGTAGAGTCATGAGTTTGTTTAATGTTTAGGTGTGACGTTAGCCTCACATGATGTGCACGACAGAATACATGTAGACAAAATAGATAGGTACCGTCAACTTTTCTTTTTTAAAAAAAATCGGGCTCTTTGCCATTCACCGCCTCGACAAATTAACCTTCTATAATTAAGACACGGTCATTTAGCGTAGGCATCTGAAAGTGGCCTCCAAAAAATTATAATAGATGGCCCCACAAGCTCTTGTAAATTAATTTTATTTGGTATACAAACGGAGAGCCCCATGAAATGACAAAAAACAAATTACAGTCATGGCTCTCAAAAGAGACGTTCTTTTAAGAACTTTTCAATTATTTGACAAAAAACATTGTGTTTCAAAGTTGTAGTTCTGACGGACACTTTTGATGTAGTGTAGCCAAAAAGTCAATCACACAAGTCTCGTCACCAAAACAAAGAAAAATAGCCTGGGACCACACATATCTATAATAAACTTTCTTGCAGTGGTTGCGACTTGTTTCGACTCTTACTCTTTTAAACACAAGTATAGTACTGGGTTTATCTAAACCAGGTGACAACTTAGCTGGCCTAGAAATGTCACAGAAATACTGATCTGATTCAAAAATGTTGTACGAGCATAACGTATTATTATGTAGTTTTCGCCACACACAAAAAATGTTTCCAAGAGAAACTTATAGTATTTTTCAAAGTTTTATGGAAACATACAGGGTTGGGCGAAACAATTTGATGATCCGTGCTTAGGTAAGTGACGTGCTGAGGTTTGCCTGATGTCCGGTGGAGCCCACCTGAGGGACGTTTATCTTACAAAAGTGAAAAATTTAGTATGTTTGGCTTTAATTTAGGTAATAAATATTTATTTTTCAATAAGTGTTAATTTTCAGGTTTACTAATCATCTAATTGTTTCGGCCCCACCTTGTTGGATACAAAAATAAAAATTTTGGTTATGTAAAAACACTTTTAAATATATGAATTCCTCCGGTTCATTGCTAATAGATATGACTAATTCATCAAGCATGTTACGCGTAGTAAGCTTCAAGATCGTTTAGTTTGGGTAGGTTGGGATTTGAATCTCTTGGATGTTTTATACTAAATGCTTTACCGATTTTCCTTAATTAATATTCAAGCACATATTCTATAAATTTTTCCGTCATCATTACTACCCCGCTATATATATATATATATATATATATATATATGGGTGTGTATGTACCGGTTCCCAGGGGACGCCCGAATGTACTAATCGTAAATTATTTCCATGGAGGCTCTCTCTATGTCCCGATGAAATGGTGATAGTGGACATGAGGGAAAAATACCCTTGATACCAGCAGGGAATCAAGCCCAGGACCCCTAATTTGGTAGCCAGGTGCGCTTACCACTATACCACGGGTCCGGTTATCACCCCGTTAGTATATTTATATGAGGATAGTATTAAGTCGTTAACATCTGTCACTCTGAATGATCTTGCTAGGAACTTAGATGAAGGTTTTTGTGGATCAAAAACATAAAGGCATATCAATAGGTGTTTAAAAAAAAAGACGTAAGTTACTTCTCACTGATAAAATAATACGAGCACAAAAACATTTAAGTGTTTGAATACATGCAAACATCCCAAAGAATCTAAAAGTTATTGTATTCTTGAAAATTATGAACCCCCATATTTTTTACTTACTAGAAATATGTTTAGTGAATTTGTCTGCAAGCAATCTATATTCAGCACCAAATAAGGGTACAGGTAGCAAATTAACAGTAATAAAACTACTTCCCCCTATATTAAGGAATCCACTTCTTACCTTACATGCATATTTATCTCAAATTAAAACTGAAACTTATTTCTAGACCTCCCCGAGGTTCCGGGACTATTTTTTTTATTGACGGATATGATGGCGCCTCAACACAAAGGTTTGTGTATCTCGCAAGATATCAAATGAAGTATACATCAGGATGTCCGAAAATTCACAGAAATGAGCTGTGATTTCTTATGTAAATCGATAAAATCTCAATAAAAAAAACTATGCCATCCTACGTTGTGTTTACAAAATATTGTCGACCTTCATATGTTTAGTTTCACAGATTGTAGAGGGCCTGCGACCTTACAAGAAAGAGTAAACACGCATTTTACAAATCCTTGTTTCTCTTTTTGTTGTTGACATATCACAGCCACTGGATTCAGCTACTGCCACATTTGACTGATGAAAATATACTGACAACCAAACGTTGTAGTACATGATAAATTGTATTATTATTTTTTGTCACATTTCTGATTGAATGTTCTGTGTAAGCCTAATATTGCTTAGATTTTTAACCCTTCATACTTTGCGTTATTTGATAAGCAAAAAAAGGTCAATACTTCAATTTTAAAAGATTACACTTATTATATAATTTCACTATGGTTTTAATAACACTTTTCTCAATCTATGCAAATATAACTTTTGTGTTTTCTATATGTGTACCTGACTTCAATATTTTATTTTCCAAACATGTAGACCTACGTGATATTTTTTAAATATTTTATTTGTACATCTATGTCTATAGGTTGTGTAGATTTCAATACATACAAGATAAATAAAGTTACCTTTTGTTGATGTTATCTAATCCTAATTATCAACCCCCTTTGGTGACCACATGGTCTAAGGCGCTACTCTCGCAATAGACTGGACGGCCGATGTCGGGTGTACTGAGGGTGGTTTTGCCCAAATTGTTTCTCAATCTCTTTCTCCACGAAAATGCGGGCAAACTTCCTCCAAATTCAACCTTCCTCATACTTAGCTTTTTAGCGTAATTTGTGTAAAAGCGAATAGCCCGGACATTGACGATAAGTGACTATATATAATTACGGGTTTGTTTTACCGTTCTTCCGGCGGGATCTTGGTGTATTTCTTATTACTTTGGATCCTAATCTATTTTATTACCCCCTTAATCATTCCATCAGTAATCTTGTGATATTAAAGGTCAGTTGAACAACCAACACGCTGGTCTTTTAGCCGGGCTTAGATCCTAGCCGGATGAAGTAAGGGTTATCAACTCCACAGATAACTTTACCATCCTCTCTTTAGGCGAATGACTTTAGTTTCTTTAAATTTCACAACATTAATTATTTTTATTTAGGTTAAATAATCTGACAAATCAACCCTTATAATAAAAACACTATAAAATAATACCAAGCTATAGTCAATTAACGCCTAAGCTTCTAAGGGCTATCGCTTTCAAAATACTAAATTTTGACCTCTTTATTATAACACACATTAATTAAATTGATAAGTAATATAGACTTACTAATTATTGGAGCCATTAGTAGTATAAGCCTTAGTCGCTTATGCTCTAAGTTTGAATAATTTATTCACATAATGAATTCCCCCGTGGAATTAATTATAGGTTGTTTCGTTTTGCATCACTTTAAACTTAAATGAGAACCATTTCAATTCAAGGTCAAGTCAGAAACAGCTAAGAAGACATTCCAAATATCATTTCACTTTGGATAGCCAACGTACACTAGTGCCTAATTATCGCTAATTTGGAATAAATAGGGTCCGAATTAATGAGGTTTTATTGACTTAAGAGCGGAAAGTTATCTTCTCCCCATTCCGGTTCATTTTTAGCCCCGGGCAAACAAACTCAACAGTTTTATTTTTTAATATTGTAGTGAACGTTTCTCTATATAGATAATTGTATACCGAGATTCTATTGAGGTACTATTGAAGCTAGGTGTTATATGAAGCTGTGCCAAGTTTGTACTGAAGTTCAATTGAAATTAGGTGTTACGCGAAGCTGTGTCATGTTTGTACTGAAGTTCAATTGAAATTAGGTGTTACACGAAACTATGCCAAGTGTGTATTGCATTTAGGTGTCACACAAAGGTATGTATATAGCGTATTGAAGTTCCATTAAATATAGATGTCCCACAAAGCTATACAAGTATGTATTGAAGTTACATTAACGTTAGGTGTCACACGAAGGTATTCCAAGTGTTTATTGAAGTTCAATTGATGCTAGGTATCACATGAAGGTATGCAAAGTGTATAATGAGGTTTAACTGAAGTTATGTATCATATGCAAGTATGTATAGTTGAAGTTAGATGAAGTTATGACAATTACTGTATATTTAAGTGCCATTGGAGCTATGTGTCACACTAAAATATGCCAGGTGTGTATTGAAGTTCCCTTGAAGTTAGATATCACACGAAGTTATGCCAAGAGTATATTGACGTTATATTGAAGGTGGGTGTCAAACAAAGTTATGCTAAGTGCGTATTGAAGTTCCATTGAAGTTAGATGTCACACTAAGTTATGCCAAGATTATATTGAAGTTCCAATAAAGCTAGGCGTCACATGAAGTTAAGCAAAGTGTGTGTTGAAGTGTAATCGACGTTAGGTGACACATAAGTATGTCTAGTTGAAGCTAGGTGTCACATGAAGTTATGCCAAGTGTGCACTGAAGTAAGCTGCTAAACGAAGTAATGCCAAAGAGTCTATTGAAGTTGCATTGAAGTTAGGTGTCACACAAAGCTATACAAGTATGTATTAAGGTTATATTAACATTAGGTGTCACATAAATGTAAACCACGTGTTTAGTCAAGTTCCATTGAAGCTAGGTTTCACACGAAGGTATGCCTAGTGTGTAGTGAAGTTCAATTGAAGCTAGGTGTCACATGAAGTCATGTCAGGTGTGTACTGAAGTTACATTGAAGTTAGTTATCACACGAAGAGTAGGCCTATATTTAATTTAGGTGTCACTCTAAGGTAGCTCTATTTCTAAAGTGACATACATAATATACCCCTTGGAGTATGACTTTAAGAATACGTGCACTAGATCTTACCACTCATCCGGGATATCCACATATCCATACGAACGTAGAGCTAAGAGGAAATGTATCCGAAATTGCGTGGAGGGATGGTAGGAGAATCACTGTGGAGGGAGGAGGGTCACACCTCAGTACACTCTGCTGGGATTCAAACCCCACCACTAGCAAACCCACCGATCCTGGCATCTTTGAAAGTCGATAAAACATTTAGAAGTGTAAGCTTAATACCAATAAATGTTTCGGTCGGCTACTGAACAGTAGCTAGGTAGGAGAGGTAACAAACACCCACACCCAGTAGCTCGCCAAGATACAATAAAAGCTCGAGTTCTTAGAGAGTTGAAAGGGAGTGAAGTGAGTCATCTGACGATGATGCCAGACTAGACAGCCAGACGGCGAGGTACAGTCTGCCCACATTAAAATCAACAACGGTGTCAGCTAGAGGGCTCGATCCTGTCCAGTATTATATCCACGACCGGGTGGATTGAAGATGAAATTTTACACATAGTGGTTTCCTATTTTCCCTATTTAAAACTCATTTTCTTAATCTTATCCCCTTGAACGAATAGGCAACAAGTGTAATAAAAAAAGGAATACACAGTTGTACTAATATTGACTTTTTTTATATTTTTCCACAACCATTTTTTGTAACTGATTAGTTAGAGAGGTAAAATATAAGATTTAGTTCAGATCCAAAGGAGGTCGAAAAGTAGCCTATTCTTCTCCATTTGGGAGAGTATCAATACAACGAATAATTCGGAGCCACCTATCATTTCAGGCCAAGGATCATCCGCCAAGCAAATGCGGGCACGCTTCTTCTCAAACTCTACCTAGTTCATCCCTACACCATTATTGTAAATATTTAGATAGCTTGGACGTGTAGTATGGTGCTATGGAAACACAAAATAAAAATCGCAGTCAAAAGTATTTTAGTTATCTCGATATTTGTTTTTGATTTCTGTGCTGGTGAATGTCAAATAGTGTGTAATAATTTTACTAACTGGGTAGACATAAACATGTTACTGTTGTAGGTTTTAGAGGTGTAAACAAATCAAATTTGCCTCCTCCTTATTTATTACTAAAATAGATCAAACCTGGAAATTGGAGAGGTAAAAGAAATACCCTGTGTGAGTAAATTAATTATATTAATACAATTTTTGTCCTTTTATTTTGTTTTTGTGATTTTGCTATTTTATCAATCACACAAGTAGGTAAAGTATAAATAGCTACTATTATAAATTGCTTAAAATTGTCATTTCGAGTCAAGTCCTTTATACATGTGCTTGAGGTCTTTTTTGAGATTTTCACAAATCACGAATCTCTCGAATACCATAAGACTTGAGGGATTCGAAGAATCGAACGTCACATATTTAATATATTTAATTTATATTATGTATAATATTTATATATTACTATATAATATATAATAATATGTAATATAAATACATACAAATTATATTTACTATAATTATATTCAAAAACCATTTGAGTAAGTGTAAAACAATTTTTTATAAATATACTTTATACTTCTATACTTGGCTCTGGTCATTATAGTAGAAACATTAGGCATTCAAACTAGTGTCCAAACATTTGAGCGAATTTAATGGCTCGAATTCCGAAAGGTATGGTACATTTCTGAATTTCTAGTTTGTAGTTCACTTAAGAGGCAGAGGGGAGCGCAAATATTTGTACAGTTGTTATAAAATATACATTTTTTGGTAAAAATAAATCAAATATTTATCAAGTATCAACATAGAGTATAGTTTTCTGCACATGCTAATATCTACCGATCTTGAATATCTGTCAAGGGTGTCCTGGAATTTTGTCAAAACTTTTTAGATAAAGATAAAATGTTTTGACAAAATTCCAGGACAACCTTGACAGATATTCAAGATCTTTTGATATTAGCATGTGCAGAAAACTTAACTTTTTGTTGCTAATGGATACATATTTTATCTATTTTGGCTAGAAGAATGTAATGCTATAAACATTGTAAAATTACTCGCGTTCCTTCTACCGCACCTCAAGAAATAATGTTAGTATGAGAGCTTGTAGAAGGTTACCAATACTTAAAAAACAAAGATGGCACGCTGACTAAATTAAGCTTCCGGTTGACAAATATATTAATCTATTCATGTTTACAAAAATTAAACTTTATATTTTGACGTTTAATATTTTGTATGGATTTTCTCCAAGTTATTAAAACCATTTATTTATGCTATGCATTTTTGTGGCCAGTTATAAAAACATAAAACGGTTAATATAATACTCTTTAATTGATTATTCATGACACTTTTTATCTCATGTTACGACAACTATGTAACCAATGTATGTTATTTTTATTAATAATTCATTTTAAACTATTGATAAAGAATACAACTATATAGGAATCCTTAGGGAAATATTATTATAAGTGTTTGATAACATTTTTGATTGATAATATAGTATTACTCAGAAAATAATTACTATTTCCTCATAGGTTAACATTAATGACTTTCACTCAATGTTTACAGTACAAATCTTATGATAAAGTAGGCCTACATTCGCCGTAGGAGTGGTGACAACTGACAGCTGGCAGAAGACGTAAAAATGGTTAAAAATTAAACATGTTTTAAAGCAAATTGTTTGTTGTGAAAATGTTGACTGCGAAAATTGACAACAAATCACCATATAATCCTGATGATCATTTGGTTTGTCGAATGGGTACATTAGAGTAGATCTGATAACTTTTACTAGCTGTCACTTACCTACACTCCAACCGTAGATAGGGTATAGCAGTCAGTTACCACCACTCCCACGGCTGGATAGCCTGTATGCATCCTTGCGGCTCCAGCCAGACGGGATGAAGTTCAAACCCCGACAGGTGCACCAACGTAAAGGTACTTAAAATCCATCTCACCAGACGGAAGGTCAAAGACTGAAACGGTACAGTGGCCGTCACAAGTTACTGACACAACTCACCACGTCGCTTCGATCTCCGGCAGGGACTCTTGTTCAGGCACAGTTATAATCGGTTAGGTGTTCACCACATGTCTAGGAGATCCCCGTTCGATTCCGGGTTATACCCGAAATATATATAAACTATATGTGAGATCATCATGATACCCATTTAGTTGATTAGAAATGAGTAATTAAGTAAAATTAGTAGCGTTAGGACTGGAGGAGTACTATGGTATTCAAGTGTATTGGCATGAGCTGTTAGTTTGTAAGTCGTGCGCTCATATAATCTAGAAGTAGCAGGTCAAATCAGAAGCAGTAAGTTAAATACTCCAAATTGAACTACACCTCCTCGAGGCTACAATTGTGGTGAACTCCGGAATCCCGTAAAATCCACCTGCTTCGTACCTCATGAAGACTACATTTTGACCCTCCCGAGATTCGAAACAAAGTTTTCCAAATAAGTAAAAAGTAGCTTTATTTTTCATCAGTACTGATGGAAAAATTTTAGGTAATCTCTGGATGCCGCGAGAGTTTAACACACCTGACTGGGACTCTCGAAGATACCTTGACTAGGGAAAGGTTTTACCATCTTATTTAGGTGTTCAATTACTTACATTTCTCAACGTGCCTTATTACTCTTTTGGGTTGTAGGTACATTAATAACGCTAATGTGACAGGGAAGAGGAAGGTAGAGTTTAGAGGAAATGCATCTATATTTGTGTGGAGGGCAAATCAAGCTAAATTAGCTTAACATTTTGATCGCATGCCTATCGGGCATACTCGAGGAGGGTGATTAATAGAAAATATGTTGGTATTAATCTGAAGTGAGGATGAAAAACAGAGTCAGTTTCACTAGCCGTGCCACTAATCTTACTAGTTCATGCAGTGTGATTTTTCTTACTACCTCCAGATGTGTATCGATTGTTTAGTAATTAAAAAAACTCCCTTTTCATTCTATACTCTAAATTAGTTTAAGGTGGGATTGAAGGAGACGCGTGAAAAACTAAGAATTTTTGTTGTTTTTATATCAATCTTTTTTTGGCTAAATTACTCCAGTAGAAACACAGAGTTTAATTTTCTTCACATGGTGATATTAACAGTAGTTGTTGAATATCTGTCAAGGGTTACTTGAAATTTAATGACAACTTTTTCTCTTCAATTAAAAAGTTTGTCATCTAATGCCGCTATGCTCATGAGAGATATTCAACAACTGTTGATAAAACAACGGCTTTTACTTGCGTCCCATTCCATCCCATCATAAGTACATTGCATAAAAACCCGCCTCGGTGGCATAGTTGGCTAACGCGCTTGTCGTGTTGAACTCGACTGCTGAGGACGGGGAGATCGAGGTTCGAATCTCGGTCGGGTGAACTGGGGGGGGGGTGTGGGTGTTCTTAAATGGTTTTCCACTCTCCCTCCATGCAAATGCGGGTTCACTTCCTATAATTAAACCTTACCAATTCCTAATCCATTAGAGTAATTAGTACTCAAAGCGTATAACCCGAACGGGTAGTAAGACGCGGTGCAAAATATTATTATTATTACATTGCATAAATACAATCTTAGAACATAAAATCCAAAATATCCAAAATTCTTGCTTAAAATTTATTTCTAACAAAAAAATCTTACATTCATAAGCATCTAAGAATTTAAAGTGGTTCAATATATAGAATTGATGTCTTTTAAATTTTAGTTCATGGCTTTATAAAATTATATACACAAAATATCTGTCTTATTCCTATTCATAAGTGACTGAGATAAATTCCATTCATAGCTACAAAATATGAACTAGAGCGTATCTACAAGTACACAAGCATCGAACAAAACACTTCGAAAAAACCTTTCATGCGGTTAGGGCTTGGAATGTTCTACCGTCAGAAGTTAAATCTTTAAAATTGGTGTAGTGTATACTTTCAAGAAAAAGTGAAATTTTTAACAATTGAACGTACAATCATTGTAAGATTTTGAACAAAGTTTTAAATACTAAGCTTCAATATTTTTTACTACTCACTTAATGTAATATATAGCAAAGCATTAGCATAAGTGACTTTCTAAGTGTAAGGACTGTAAGTTGAAATTGGAAGACTATAAATAATTAAGTCTCAGATCGGCCAGTCACATAATATTAAGCTACCCAGACTCGTAGCCGTATGATTAAAGTGTTGTACAATAAGATTGGGGTCCTGATTCAATCAATGGATAAATATAATACTATTGTAAGAGGTTATAAAATTACTCAAATATTGTAGTTCTTGGCGCTAAGGTTGGGAGGTTTGTGTTACGAAAGCTGTGGCTCTATAATGTCCACAGACTAATGTCATGTCACAAGATAAATAAAATGTTAAAAAAAACCACTTGCATTCACAAAGAGAGAGGATGGAAAAAAACAAGCAGTGTACCCCTAGTTCCCAGATTAGAGCTGCAAACCATTTCAACAACAAAGCCGATTTGTAAATTCTAAAATTTGAAATAAATAAAATATAGTTGAACAAGAGGGGATGGATCTTATAACGGACGCACTGTGTTTAATTTTCATCCCAAAACAATATTTCAACAATGATGATAACCAAAATCCCGTCTTTCTAAGCTTTATTAGCAACAAAAACTTTCTAAACATTCAACTAATCTTATTTATTTTATTACATGCATACATTTCTATTTAGAACAAATAAAGTTTCAAATATCGTGTAAATGGTGTCAAATTGAATGTGAACTTATTTTAGAGAAAGTAAGCAGAACTCCTTTTGACTAGGTAGGACTGACTAAACACTGAGCCAAGAAACACGCATGGAAATAAATCTACACATTTAATAGGCTCAAAGTTCTGTAAGGACGGCTGACATCAAAGCTACTTAAAAATACAAACTATACATTAGCTGTAAACATTTTGTCTAATTTACAAGTGTTCATACTAAATAAATCATGACTACTATAGGGTTAGACTGCACCCTGACTGTGTCAAGTACTTAATGTGGTCGTACACGAGTCTAAAGGAGCCTAGTTGGCCAGTTCCCTTTGACGGAGACATTTACTATTTGTATACGAATTTATACTGCTATTCAATTATTACCAAATGTATATGCTAGGATTGGGTATCGTAATGGTGCTGCTTATGTGAGGAAAAAATAATATCCTGACACTTCGGTATTTCTTATGAGAATGGCCGTTTTTAAGCTCCGCCATTCAAACAATCATCAAATATATTTGAGTTTTCTATTGTGATCTTATTAAAATTTCTTTATTTGTTTATGGAAAGTTAGATATATGAATTTACACAGGTTTTTTTTATCTCAGAATTGAACATCTAGTATGAAACGTTGTCGACAGTGAGCTGATTTCACCTTTTCGTAAATATTTTTTGATTATAAAATTCAAAACGTGCTGATATTTTAAAAATCCTTTTAAGGTTAGGGTTGTAGGGAACACGAGAAAAGGCCAGTGTTTTTGCAGTTTTTGTAGTAAACCCTTTTTTTGTCAAAACAAATCAAATATTGCTTCAATACCAACATAGATTATAATTTTCGTCATATAGTGACCTCAAAAGTTGTTGTATATTTGGTAAAGGGTGTCCTGTGATTTAATGACGACTTTTTCTCTTCTTTTATAAAGTTAGTCATCTAATGCCGCTATGCTCGTGACAGATATTCAGCAACTGTTTATATCACCATGTGAATAAAACTAAACACAATGGTATTTCCTCGCGTTCCCCAGCTTCAGGGTATACTGACACATTCAGTCTTCATTTTGGCGTTAGCCGTAATTTGAAATAACAACTAACTTTTTTATAATAATGTGGTATAATTAGACACCTGCAATACATCTCTGTATAGTAGAAGTACGGTCAACAAAGGTCAACTATAACTCGGCCATCCGGACTGACAACGAATATTTAGTGGTATATTGGACGTGAATGAATTTATTTTATTATTTATACCAAATATATATTTAAAATTATTACTTTTGGTCAGTAAATAGCTTGGATCATAACAATAAATTTGGTGTGGTTTAAATAGTATTTAAAAAAAAATTGGTTAAGATTCATTCACTAGCTCAAAGAGCAGCGTATACAAGTGATTATTAAAAAAAATTGAAAAAAACCATCAACAAAACAATGTCGACAAATTACACTATGTATCACCATTTACAAGAGAGGATTGAGTCAAATACTGAGTTCATTGTAATGGTAAAAATACCATCTTTGGAGTAACACATTTTTTTTAATACTGCGTATTACTTACTACTCGGTATGGATGCACGAAAATGTACAAATTGCGCCTATGTTTTAGAAATGAGGAAAGTTGAATTTAGATTAACTGTACCAGCATTTGCGGGGAAGGAAAGTGAAAAAATAATGTAGAAAAATACCTCTTACTACACCCGACTAGGATTTAAACCCTAATCTCCTTAACATCGGCAGTCCGGTCTGTTGCAAGAGTTACGCCTTTAGAGGACGCGGTCACCGAAGCGGGTAAATATATGTAGGGCTATAAAGGTTTACTATTTTAACATATATTATGTATCAATATTTTTTAACACCACATCTTACTACCCGCTCTGTTTATACGCTTACACGATCTATACAACGCTAATATAATATATTTATAATATACGTTGTCAACTAATGAAAGTTTTACACCAAACTATTTTTGCAAGCCATGCTATTCCATTAACGAAATCTATCTAATACTTCTGGTGATTATAAAATAAATATGGTGACCAGTGATGTTTGAACATAAAAAAATTATGCCATACTAATTGTTAAGGGTCCATAAAAATTGTTCTATTAAATAAAACCATTTTAATACAATTAGGTTTTTGATAATGTATTCAAATATACAGGTTTATTTTTCATGGAATAACGTAAACACTATTATTACTAATATTGTAAAAAGTTATTTAATGGCACACTATTTTGTCAGTCCTTAGTTTCAGCTTAATCAAAATATTATTAATATTATTGGTTTTGTTGGTCCAGAGGGCATTGTATGAAATCTTACATTCCTCCCTTTATCTGTGGTACATCCAAAAGTATAGTACTGGGGCATAATTTTGAATTTAAATTTAAAATTTCTCACTATAAATATATATTTTCCTTAATACTAACTCCACAGTCCTCATTATTATTGTTAGGTAAGTGGGAAGCGTGCGAATCACGCGGAGCAATCACAGCCCAGCCTTGGTGGCATGTGCATCACAATCAAACCCAGTCTTGGCGGCATGTGCCTCACAATCACATCCCGGCCTCGGTGGCATATGCATCACAATCACAGCCTGGACTTGGTGGCATGTGCCTCACAATCACAGCCCGGCCTTGGTGGCATGTGCATCACAATCACAGCCCAGCCTTGGTGGCATGTGCCTCACAATCACAGCCCGGCCTTGGTGGCATGTGCCTCACAATCACAGCCCAGCCTTGGCGGCATGTGCCTCCCAATCACAGCCCAGTCTTGGCAGCATGTGCCTCACAATCACATCCCGGCCTCGGTGGCATATGCATCACAATCACAGTCCAGCCTTTGCGGCATGTGCCTCACAATCACAGCCTGGACTTGGTGGCATGTGCCTCACAATCAAAGCCCGGCCTTGGCGGCATGTGCCTCGCAGTCATTGCCCAGCCTTGGTGGCATGTGCATCACAATCACAGCCCGGTTTTGGTGGCATGTGCATCACAATCACAGCCCAGTCTTGGTGGCATGTGCCTCACAATCACATCCCGGCCTCGGTGGCATGTGCCTCACAATCACAGCCCAGCCTTGGCGGCATGTGCCTCCCAATCACAGCCCAGTCTTGGCAGCATGTGCCTCACAATCACATCCCGGCCTCGGTGGCATATGCATCACAATCACAGTCCAGCCTTTGCGGCATGTGCCTCACAATCACAGCCTGGACTTGGTGGCATGTGCCTCACAATCAAAGCCCGGCCTTGGCGGCATGTGCCTCGCAGTCATTGCCCAGCCTTGGTGGCATGTGCATCACAATCACAGCCCGGTTTTGGTGGCATGTGCATCACAATCACAGCCCAGTCTTGGTGGCATGTGCCTCACAATCACATCCCGGCCTCGGTGGCATGTGCCTCACAATCACAGCCCAGCCTTGGTGGCATGTGCCTCACAATCACAGCCCAGCCTTGGTGGCATGTGCCTCACAATCACAGCCCGGCCTTGGTGGCATGTGCCTCACAATCACAGTCCAGCCTTGGCAGCATGCGCATCACAATCACAGCCCAGCCTTGGCGGCATGTGCCTCACAATCACAGCCCAGCCTTGGTGGCATGTGCCTCACAATCACAGCCCAACCTTGGTGGCATGTGCCTCACAATCACAGCCCAGCCTTGGAGGCATGTGCCTCATAATCACAGCCCAGCCTTGGTGGCATGTGCATCACAATCACAGCCCAGCCTTGGAGGCATGTGCATCACAATCACAGCCCAGCCTTGATGGCATGTGCCTCACAATCACAGCCCAGTCTTGGCGGCATGTGTCTCACAATCATTGCCCAGCCTTGGTGACATGTGCCTCACAATCACAGCCCAGCCTTGGTGGCATGTGCCTCACAATCACAGCCCAGCCTTGGTGGCATGTGCTCAATCACAGCCCAGCCTTGGAGGCATGTGCCTCACAATCACAGCCCAGCCTTGGTGGAATGTGCATCACAATCACAGCCCAGCCTTGGTGGCATGTGCATCACAATCACAGCCCAGCCTTGATGGCATGTGCCTCACAATCACAGCCCAGCCTTGGCGGCATGTGTCTCACAATCATTGCCCAGCCTTGGTGACATGTGCCTCACAATCACAGCCCAGCCTTAGCGGCATGTGCCTCGCAATCATTGCCCGTACTTGGACTATATTAAATTTTTATGTTTGCAACGCGTGTCAGCCCTAAGATATGCGGTTTTATTAAATATACTCTCATAAGTTGAGATAATTTGTAAGTCGTTTATTGATGTCTGTATGCATGGAAAGTACACGTCAAGCAGCCCAATAAAAATACTATGCTCACAGCATGACTTAGGAACAAATATAATCTTGTGGTCACACTCGAACAATGTTTCGGGTGCATTTCTACTAACGTGGGCTACTGACGTCATTCAAACAAAAGCATAGTCTACGAGTAAACCATTTATATTCGTCCCGGGAATAGCTCCCAATACTCGGCGAATTGCCGCGGGTTAGTTGGGCGCTAGTACACCAGCACAAATTAAAGCTAGCAGTTTATTTCTTATACATCACATTAATATGTTTTATACGTACTATACGACAAACAAGTCTAAATAGTCCTAGTTCGGTTCTAATGGTATTTTATCGGCTATTAGGGAAGGATGTATAGGCTAAGTGTGTTGGTTTGAGAGTAAATCATGTGTTTTAATAATTGGGTGTTTCAAAATAATAAAATTAAAACATTCAAGAGAAGCATGAAAATGATTAAAGCAAATATTAAAAAAAATACATAACTCTATTTTATTTTAATTGGAGGGTCAAATGGCCATAGACATCACTTTCGAAATAGACTGAACTACCGATGCAAGGGAGATCGGGGTTATAGTTCTGGTCGGGTGTAATAAGTGTAGTTTTTCCTAAATTGTCTTACACGCTCCCTTAACGCAAAGGCAGGTACACTTACTATAAATTCAACCTTTCTTATTCCTGGCATATACACACATGCACAGCCCAAACAGATATCGAGACGTGGTAGCCAAAAAAACTACGCTACTAAAACTATTGCAAAGCTTGATTTGCGAGTACTCTTAGTTCATAAACATCAAGTACAGATACCCACATAAAACATGTGGACTAAGTGTCAGGCTCGTCCAGTATGGCTTTACGGAGACGGGGTGGTCGGGGTTCAAATCTCGTCCATATGTGATGAGGGTGGTTTTTTCCTAAATTGTTACCAGCTCACGCAAATGCAAGAACATTTCCTCTAAATTAAACCTTCTTAATCCTAACCTATCAACGTAATCAATGGACTCATAGAGCGGACGAGAATCAAGATGCGGTGAAAGAAGAACTAAAGTGTAATTTGGACGCTTAGAAAATAATTCAAATATTCTAACATTGAGATGGAAAGTCAAAAAAGTTATATTTTTTCAGTCAAAAGTGAACGAATAATCTTGAAACGTCATGCAAAGGAAAGACCAGTTTTATCATTCGTTGTCTCTCATAAAAAAGCAATTACTTCATCTGCGAAAAACTATATTCGACAATCAATCAGAAAGAATAGGTAGATTCATAGATAAGAAGAGCTTTAATGCATAAAAAGCCGGAGGGGTTACAAATAGATGAGTTTTAAAAATATACTAAAGGTTTTTGTTCACTTAAATGACTATGGGCAGCTTCACTTTATAGCTCATGGGGTCTGAAGGTATATTTCTGTGGGTTTTTTTTATTGTGTTTTATTGCATTACAATCTTTTCTTAGTATAAAAAACCTTACCAAACACTTAATATTTTGCCAGTTTTTTATTTTCAAATAATATCTGTTTAAACAATGATATAGTAAATTCTACTTGCCTACTATATAACGCTGCGTGTTTTACAATATTTGTTTACTTTACATTTTACATTACACCATTTAATTTTTTTGCACAGCCTGTGGCAACATTATTTAATTATAATTTTACAGTACATTTTAACATAAGCGTTATTTAAAAAAATTAATCCACGTTGATGTGAAAGCTTAGGGTAATTTAAGGAAAACGCAATAGAATGCAAATAGGGAGAGGATGGAAAACTCCTTTAGAGGGATAACCAACCTCAGCGCAACCTATAGTGAGCTTTGAGATACGCACTCAGGTCCGAACCAGAGCAGCCAGTCGAACACGCACGCTGGTCTATGGCCTCTTTATTTATATATGTATATATATATATTTATATATTATATTGACTTTGATGGTCTTGGGATTAAGTTATTGCCTCAGGACTCGTTCATGGGTTCAAAACCAGCCGAGGTCAATAGATTTTTCTTGAGCGGAAAAAAAACTACAACCACATCACAACTTCCTTCGGAGGGGAGGTAAGACAGTCAGTCCAGTTCCACATCAATTGTGGAATGTGAAAGATCCCTGGTGGGTGTGTAAAAATATTTTTCCGGCAAAATTGGTAGGCACTTGCAAACTCAATCGTAGAATTCCAGTGAGGAAAACAACGGGAAACCACCGCACTTTCTGAACTTCCCTAGTACATTTGATTTATGCCACGTGGTTTAAACCTCCCTTTTGGTATGCCAGTGAATAACCCTTAACCCCCCCCCCCCCTCAAAAAATATGTGTATGTAAATTATCAAAATATTAAAGGTAGAGAGAGTGAAGGTTTTAGAAGTTATTTTTGTGTTCAACTTAACATTGCCGGCTTGGAGGACACCATACTTAAATGTCTCGGAAATGGCGTAAACTTCATCAATGTCATAGGTAATAATAACCCATTAATTAAGTAGGCTATATATCTTTTGAAAAGCTAGATTGTTTAGGGAATATGCAAATCGAATAGAAGAAAGCTTGCCAAAATATGATATATATATATATATATATATATATATATACTCTTCTAACAAGCGTTTTATATATTTATATTAGATATGGGATGATACCAATTTTTCGATTCCGATTCTCGATTTAGATTCTTAAATTTTAACCTCGATTCTTTGATACTCGATTTTTACTGGAATAGGCTTGAAATTAAGTTGGAACGAGCATATTGGTTTATGTTAATAAAAACCAATATGGCTGCCGTGATAGGTAAACCTTTTTACTGATTTTATTTTATTCTGGAAATTTCGGCAAACGTCTATCAAAAATTAATTATACCTTTAAAACATTTTTGCCTTTACAAATTACAATCTATGATTTTAATTTTGGCTTTAAAATTTTTAAATAAACTTTACCTATATTATTATTATTATTATTATTATTATTATTATTATTTAATTTGTGACGGTACATTTTCAAAGCAATCGTAATATATTTCTTAACACAGGGTTGGTATCTGTTAGTACGGAGGCTTATTTGGGTTTTTTCTGGAATACATTATGCTACCACGGTAGATATGTTTATATATTGAAGCAAAACATCAATTTTTAGGTTTTCAAATCTAGTCAATAGTGTTATAAGTTTTACTATAAAAATATATGGAATAGTTAACGAAAAAATGTGTTACAAACGGCCTTTAATATATGATATTCAGTCATCTCTTAATAAAGCATTCACGATCATTTACACGTAACTTTAGGAATCAAAGCATAAAGATTCGAGGTATTTTCTCAATTCTCGATTCCTCTCGATACCCTTAAGAATCGATAGGTATTGAGGAATCGAATTTCCCATCTCTATTTTATACATATATATATATATACACACACACACACACACACTCATTCTTTCACTAATATTGTCAGGTCTCCTCTTCACACTGAAATGAGAGCTCATCTTTATATATCTACCGATAAACATATATAAGGACGAGGTCTCATGATAGTTTATCAGTGTGAAGAAGAGATCTGACAATATGAGTAAATTCTTTTTCTGTGAACTGTATGTGGAAACATAACAACAAAACGCTCATTATATTATATCAATAAAGAAAGAATCCTATTGAGTGTATTGTATCTAAGACTACTAGCAAGTAACCACTACCCACATCGGTGGGCGCACGGGCTAAGGCATAAAACTCGTCTAGTCTGGTTTGGCAGTGACGGCGAGTTCGGGATTAAAATTTCAGCCGTTTGTACTTCGGGTGTATTTTTTATAAATGGTTTTCTACTCTTTTGCCATGAAAATGTGAGTACTTTCTACACTCTTACACCTTATTGTACATATCTGGATAGACGTGGAGAGTGAAAAAAAAAGTTAGAATATGACAATTGAACCATTGTATGTAGTCAAAAGTGCGATCTTGTGGTACCGATACAAAAATAAATAACTAAGGAGACAGCTCAAATTTCCATGGTGTAGGGAAATATTTGGAAAAAAAAAGTCCTCATGGAAAATCACAAAACAAGTTATATAATAGTGTCATACGATTACGTTTACCAAGGAAATACCGAGGGAGAAGAGGGCGTTGAGGAGTTTTTGGGGGGTATAATCCCCCCTTCCCCTTAATGAGTTATTAATAATGTTGTTTTGTATTCCTTATCAATGCTCAGGTAAGTAGTTTTCGGAGTCTAATAAAACTAATATCAATTAATTATGATTTCGATAGACTTTAAATCCTTTGATAGGTAGTATACCTTGGGTAGGGCCAAGCCAAACAATGATATAGGATTAATTTTGTTGTAATCCAATGTCCATGTTGTAATGTTAGGCCTCATTATTAAATATAGATAAAGTAGTATTGATTTTCATTTGTGCTGGAAAATATTCGATGGCTTGCTAAACTTTAAAGAGCGTTAGCAAATGGCAAGCTCAATAAATTTGCACTATAACAAAATAAAAGACAACTAGTATTAAGCTAGCGAACAAGTACGATAAAAAAGATTATTTTTATGAAACTGGTCAGCACTGAAAATACTGTGGGTATAATAAACTTCCCAATCTAGATGAAACTACACACTAAACTCTTATAAATGTTTGATAATAAAACATTAAAGTTAACTTAATACATTAAAAAAACAACTAAAGGTTAAATATTTTCCATGATTTATTTAATTGAAAAAATTGAAACTTTTACCAACAACAATTTTAATATAATTAAATAGCTTGATTTTTTTGTAAAAATAATTTGAAAGTTAGTAAATATTCAAGTATGAGATAGTTATAAAATCATTATCTTACATGTGTAAATCTAAACTATTTTCCAAAAGGTCAAGTTCAACTATACGATTAGAATGCAGGACAAAGCGTATATGTGGTAAAAGTATTATCGCTTTATCTTGGGTCCGAGTTGAGCTTGTTACATATATCAATAGAATATAAGAGTCGCCAGAAATTCCAAGTTTGCATGTACGCAAGCGTGTAAATTACAATCAAAAATTAATTCGCTTTATATAATTATTTAAAATATGTGTGCGAATTTTAAAACTATTTCAAAACCCACAACAATGACAAACTAGTCTAAGGCGTCACACACAGGTCGGTGTTGAGAGGGAGGTTGAGATTAAAATCTTGAAGTTCAACATCTTAGTGCATCTGTCCAGAATTCGATTTCCGTTAAGACCAAAAAAATTGACCATTTGTAGAATTGGGACTTCCATTTCCGGTAGTGAATTGACGGCTGGATGTACAAATGTTGTTTTTTCTATACAACATGAAGTTCAGAAAATACATAGGCCTATTAAATGGGTTAAATTTATAATTCACAACATATCATCCACGAATATAATGAATATAGTATTATTATTATTATTATTATTATTATTATTATTATTAGCACCGCGTCTTACTACCCGTTCGGGTTATACGCACTTACGCTAATGTGTGATGGTAGGGTGATTGTGAGATGAAATGAAGGACCTACAATTTAAACGTGGAATCCGAACCATGGTGGAGGCCTGGCATTCCTCACATTCACAAGTTGTGATTAATACACGTCTTGTCAGAGGTGAAGGAAGGGTTTGGAAATCAGATAAATCTTTGCCGTTACCGAGGATTGAACCCCGGCCGCCAGCACAGAAGTCTGACACCTTACCTCTAGACCGCCAGGTCACCGACGAATATAGTATTAACTTGTTTTCAGTCTAACTTTATCACCAAAGAAAAGTATCCACTTCAAATCCAGGGAGAAATTAATGGAGAAATTTTAATCGGAAATCCAAAAAGAAACCTTAAGACTGTAGTAACTAACTATAAGAACAGGTAGGGAGTGAGTTCTACTGTTTATAAAACTACTAGTATATCAAACGTCAAAATGAGACTCTTTCATTCAAGTCATAGTAAGGTAAACAATTATTGCAGTGAAACTTGCAACACATACTCTACACGTTAAAATATTTAAAGGCCTCAGTAAGTTTCTACAGATGATATTAAAAACACGTAATTTAGTCCGGAAGATAATTCTCCTCGATTCTATCAGTGAATAAAATAGTACCGTATTAATGTTTCATAACGACGGTTACATAGATGTTAAATTGAAGATACTTTTAAAAAAAAAGCCACAAAATGTTTCTACTTATATTTCTATAAAAATTATCGTAAATGCAGAAACTATGATAGGATTAGTAAGATAAGAGTCATTGCGCCTAGTAAATAAACAATGATCTTTCAGGTAGAATCCTAACCATTAGTTAATGTGGTTTGTGTATATATTGAGCTGCACATCCAAATTGTGGATTAGTATTTATTTCTCGAACCTGCTTTAAAATTACAACAAAATTCCATGTCTTAATCTTAATTGACCGTCATATAAATGTGACCAAACATTCACAACATACCATCATTCTAGTCAGGGCTGCAAAATGCAAATCTTAATTCAATCTGAAAGAAAAAAAAATTGTAATATAACTTCAAGGACGCAGTTTCCATGGAAGAACGAGAGAAAGAAATGATACCTTCTTTCATCCTTAGCTGACAACAGATCCTATTTTCAAAGGAGTTATTGTGTACTTACTAAACACAAACTTAGCTCATGGAGCTACGAATTAATTCAACTTAGAACAAATGACAAAAAAAAAAGGAACGCAAAAAAGAATATTATTATATTATGTAACTGTTTAAAACCTATTGTTTTAAACTGCTTTTGTCATTGACAGATGGTTTGCCACTTTTACATCTGGATGTTGACCTCGGTGGTCTTCGGGTAAAGTGCTCGCCTCAGGACCCGATGTTCGTGGGTTCAAACCAAGCCGAGATCGATGGATTTTTACTGAGCGATAAAAATCCATAGCACAACCTCCTTCGGAAAGGAAGTAAAACAGTCGGTCCCATGTCGATTGTGACATGTAAAAGAATCCTGGATGGTATGTGCCTTTCTCAGCAAAATTGGTAGGCTCTTTCACTCTCGCTCACATACATTCTTGTATGTTGATATAATCATTTGATTCAGAAAGTGTAGGTTAAATACCCCAAACAAATAAATAATAAATACATCTGTAATATAAATATAGCTTATCTACGGTAGAAGTGTAGTTAAGTGACAACTATTAGAAGCTTCTTTATTGCAAACATTGACTGAAAATCACTAATGTTAAACTATTCAGAACCAATTATTATTTGCTTAGTAATACTATATTATCGATTAAAAGGGTTTTCAAACAATTTTAATAATACTTCCAACCAATGTTTGCAATAAAGGACCTTCTGAAAGCTATTACTTAGCCTACCTACACTCCTACAAAAGATGAGCAATAGATTCAATTTGGTCAATGTTGACTAGTTTATATTGATTATTTTTATCCTTTAAAGGGATCTTTGAAAAGTAAATCTTTAATCATAGCTCTCACAATCTAAACGTAACGTTTATATCTTATTTGAGCTAGGATTTCTTAAGGAAACTTTCTCCCTTTGTCACCGCCCCAACCTTCATGCAGGGTGCATTGATGGGAAAGTGGACTAAATGTCAGGCTAGTATATTCTTGTTTACAGGTGATGGAGGGTCAGAGTTTGACTCCTAGTCAGGAGTACTGAGTTTTTTCCTTAAAGGGCTTCACATGCTACCGCCTCACAAATGCGTGTATATTAAGTTTCAATTAAACCTTTCATTTAGGTGTGGTTAAATAAGGGTATTTAAAATAATTATAGAGTAGTTTACAAATAAGTGATCTTTGAAAATATGAAATACGTTAAAAACATTTTAACAATTTTATTTAAAATGTATATAGAATTGTTTATTCGGATTAACGGGATGTTTTTTTTTGTTTTTTTTTTAAGTGTATAACCCAAAAAGGTAGTAAGACGCGGTGCTAAATCAATTTT
>CABFOW010002096.1:44334-64217 GCA_902141385.1 Timema californicum | reverse complement strand
TATATATATATATATATATAAGAAAACTTACTTAAGGGTAGTCTATTAAAATCTTACTTTTGAAAATTTATTTCTAAGCTATACTACACGTTATGAAAAGCTTTCAACAAGAAGAGAGATTACTGCTGACCAGCAAGTAGAGTTTGAAACCAAGGAAGAAACTTTTGAAATGCTACTTCTGGAGTATCACGCTGTATGGAGCAGAAACTTGGACTCTTAGGGAGATGGAAAATAAATACTTGGAGAGCTTTGAAATGGGGGTGCTGGAGAAGAAATGAGAGGATCAGGTGGACAGACAGGGTGACAAATTAAGTCTTGAGAAGAGTCAATGAGATGAGAACTAGTGGGGATGTGATTCTTCAGTACAAACCAAATTGGATCGGACACTTCCTTATGAGAAAATGTCTTCTGCCCGACGTCATGTATGGAAAGGTTGAGGGAAAAATAAGTTTTGAAATAAGGATGATTCAAAATATTAGATGACTTGAAGGAAATAAGAAAATTATGGGAGCTCATGGAAGAGGCAGATGACAGGGTGCATTGGTGGTCTAAGTTCACTGATAAAAGGAATGGATCATTCGTATGCGATTATGTCGTATTTTTTTATTTTTTTATAAAAATGAACATTTATTCCTATCTATCATTTAAAGCACTCTTCAGATACCCATCTTTAACAAAAAAATGCTGTAACTATTCTCCAAATATTTAGAATTTTCAAAAATTACTCAATTAATTTGAGAGATAGAATCAAAATTTGTAAAAGTTCCCTGAGGCATGACCATTTAAAATTTAAATATAAGTCTGAACCAAATTCATAAAAACGTTTTGGGTGTGACCCCGGGGCCATACATTATTTTAGAACCCACTTTTTTGGGTTATGTGGCATATAAAACGCCAAGATTCATTATATATTTGTGGTTGAAAATGTTTATGGTTACAATATTTTCCCTAGGTGATAAAGTGAGAAGACCTGGAAAAATGAATGTTTAAGGGTAGATGGTAGCCTACCATTGAAAATGTTTGTATTTGAAAAGGAAGTTTGGTTTACTAGGAGTCTCAATTAAAATTGGACATCATATAGTCTCTTTCATATGGGAATGGGCTATGTATAGCCTATTACATATCCCCTTGAAGAATAAATTTCCTCTTCCCTGGGATGCAAACCAAAGTCTCAAAATGTCGTTGGCCGTCTAACGGTCTTTCCCAATGCCGAGGCTAAAATAAGCGTCGAGTTTGGGTCTGACATGCACTACAGCCTTTTAATATGGAAAGACAGATTACATATTTTGTACCTTTTCTCATTATTCCACTAAACACGCGAATTATTAATTTCGTGCATTATTATTATTATAATTTAAAACCGCGTCTTACTACTCATTCGGGTTATACGCTTTAAGTACTAATTACGCTAGTGGATTGGGAATTGGGGAGGTTGAATTAGAATAAGTGAACCCACATTTGCGTTGAGGGAGAGTGGAAAACCATCTAGGGAAAACCACCCCTGTTCACCCTGCCGAGATTCGAACCTCGATCTCCTCATCCTCAGCAGTCGAGCTCAACACGACTAGCGCGTTAGCCAACTATGCCACCGAGGGGGGTAATGTCGTAAACTAAAAGGTAATAAAGATGAGGCAAGTTTAGAGAAAGTGAATCAAAATTAGTTTGGAGTGAGGACGAGAAATCATCAGTGGAAAATCATCCCGCAGCTGGGATTAGAGCCCCAACCTCCTCGCCTCGGTGCGATGTAAGTCTGACATGCTATACCCCACGGACGCCTTGTGGGTCAAGTCCTCTCTCGAATCAAGTGAATGAGTTGTGGTTGTTTTAGTTGGCCGAGGGCGACTTCTCGTTCCTGTCTCCCATTTGTGTCAGTTGGAAGTAACCGCGAACAGTTCCAGAGTCGCGAAGAACTAGTTTATGTGCCATAAATAACGCAAATTTGACGCTTCACAGTCCGCGCTTTGTGTATACTTATGACAGGGCTCTGAATAAAAATTAAAAGGAAGGGCAGAGGGCTCGAATAAACATTTCAAAATAAGCATCCTTTTCTTCTTAACTTCTTAAGTAATAGTATTTGATTTTTCCCCACAGAATTTTACTACCTGTCCGGGCTATATGATTGTATTATAATTACGCTAATGTAATAGGGATAAGGTAGGTAGAGTTTTAAAGCACACGTACCCGAATTTGAGTATAGGTTGAGTGGGAAACCACTCTCATTAATCCAGGGTCGCAAATTGAGCCCCCAATTCTCGGTCGCTGGCAAACAAGATAGATGAACCTAATATTTATTGCGTGTTCTCACAGATGCTAGTTCCAATTTGTTTAAGATGTTCAAACGATACCTATATATAAAAAAATCCACTAAATATCTTGGAGCTATGTGCAGCCGATTTCGCTAGATTTTAACCATCCAATATGCCCCATAGTTACATTATTAGCTACTTTGAAACTTTTCAAATACTGTTTAGAGATGTACCAATACAACTGAAAATTAAATGGAAGTATAATGCTCAATCTGTCTAAAACGTTAGATTCTAATCGTATAAGGTAGTTGTTGATGGAGAGGGTGGGTTTGGCATCCCCCTCCGGGGGTGCCAAGATGGTTGAGGTCTATATTTTATTTCCCCACATTCTATCCACGATAATATAACTAACACAAATTGATTTAAAAAAATCAAATAATTGTCAATCATGGTGCATGAATTATAACATCGTCCCAACACATAAAGAATTGTATCATCCATCCACCTCTAATTTTCTGGAACAAAATATAAATTTTATTTTGACAAAATAATGCTTTTGAAAAGGCATATAAAATTGTTAAGGTATTGATTATTTTAGATTTTCTAAAAGTTTTTTCGTTTAACCAAAGTATGTATGAGTGACGAATTAACCTTAGTGGTAAGAAGAAGGTTTTAACCAAAAAGCACACACATTAGAGTGAAGAAAGGGTGACAAAACAACAATGAAAAATCTTAAGTGAAAAAACACTCTAAGGGTAATCACCCAATATTAGAATCTTGACCTCACTGTTACGGGCACTTAAATCCATTGCATGCCCAACATCTTAGATCATGTAACCATAAGCGTGGGTTAAACTCACTTATTCCATTATATTACGTTGTTTTTATAGCCGCTTCAGTGGACGCATGGTCTAAAGCGCTACTCTCGCAATAGAATAAACTGCTAAAGACAGAGAGATCGGTTTCTATTTCGTTCGTGTGTACTGAGGGAGGTTAGTCATAAATGGTTTTCTATTCTACCTCCACGAAAATGTGGGTACAGGTCCTATCAATTCAACCTTCATAATTCCTAACACTTTAATGCAATTAGTACATAGGCGTATAACCCACACGAGTATTAAGACGTGGTGCTAAAAAAAAAGGTTGTTTTTACGTTCTCGTAGAGAAAAAAAATTGTAATAGGGAAAAGGTCAACCTCAAGATTATGACGACTATTGAGTTTTAATTTGTCCCAAACTAAAAAAAAAAAGTCTTACAACTATCTATGTATATCCCTATATATGTTTGTCTGACCTTGGGGACACAACCAGGACGGTTTTAATTGATGTCATTTAAACTTAATAATGTAAATGCTATGTGGTTATACTTCGAGGTTGAATCACGATTTTGATTCTTCTATCTCTAAAATTAATGGATTGATTGATTTTGCTAATTTCGATTTTTGTTAATGGCTAAATTTAAAAAAAATATATATTAAAGGAGTGTTTCACATGATAGATGCCCCTATATTCGCCGTTTTGAAGGGGAATTGATTTAAGGGTAGTTAACGAGTTATCGGTACGTATATTCAAAAATTATTTTTTGGGGGGATGGTCAAGTTAATTTTATTTAAAATCAGTAGGATTTATCTAATAAACAAGTGATTTATATTTATATATATATATATATTATATATATATATATATTAATATAAGGAAAGTTTACTGAGGAGTTATTTTGCAAAATTTTAAGTCTATCGAAAATGGAATTTACGATTTGGTTCAAAATTAATATCTCGATAGTGTAGTGTGCTACATTATAAAAAAACAGTGTATACTTGTTTTATTCAATGAAAAATTATTTTAGGTCAATTTACTGATTTTTAAATATTTGGAATTTATATTTGAGAAAATATGTAAGATTTTGTTGTACCATAGATTATGATAGTAATCGATCATTGTGGTAAATGTAATAATAATAATATAATATTTAACACCGCGGCTTACTACCCGTTCGGGTTATACACTTTAAGTACTAATTACGCTAATGGATTAGGAATTGGGAAGGTTGAATTAGAGGAAGTGAACCCGAATTTTTGTGGAGGGAGAGTGGAAAACCATTTAGGAAAAAACACCCCATTTCACTCGACCGAGATTCGAACCTCGATCTCTCCGTCCTTAGCAGGTCGAGCTCAACACGACAAGCGCGTTAGCCAACTACGTCACCGAGGCGGGTTGGTAAATGTAGTTAAAATAGTTTGTTTAGAGCCGTAAAGAAAGATAGCTTCGATTATAGTTATTGCTAAACAACAAACATACATTTAAAAAAAGTTCAATTTTTTTTATAGCTAACAATGATTAATTAATTAAGTTTTTTTTAAATGTTATTGCATTGTAGTGTAGCAATTGCTTATTTTGGGTTTCAGCCATTATTTTCCCACATCAGTGGTAACACGGACATAGGCACCAATCTCGTCTTGTCTAGATGACCAGCAACTTTTAGGTCGGGATTCAAATCCCGGATGTATGTATTTATGTGTTTCTTATTAAATTTTATCACACTATCTTCACCCAAATACAGTTGCATTTCCTCAAAATTCATACTACCTTATCCCAGTTGTAGATATTTGATAATACATCTAATAATTATTTCATAAAAAAAAAACTCCCTGATGTGAGCCAGCAAGCGAGCTATAATGGACAGCGTTCCTGGCTACAGATTCAAAGGTCCTGGGTTCAATCTACGATGCTTCCAGAATGTTTCTATTAAGCAGTAGGTCTAGAATAGACCAGTTCAACCTCGTGAGGACAAATGAGGAGCTTCTTGAATAAATAAGTAGCAGTTCCGGTCTATAAAACTGAGATTAACTGCCAGAGGGTTCATTGTACTGACCACATGACACCATCTATCCACATATGTTGGCACTATCATTGCTGTTCGTGGGTTAAAATCCAGCCGGGGCTGACGGATCTATCTTGAGAGATACAAACCGGTAGCACAACTTACTTTGGGGGAGAAGTAAAGCTGTTTGTCCCATGTCGATGGTGGCATGTAGAATAACACTTGATGTTATGTTAAAATACCTTTCCAAGCAAAATTGGTAAGACCTTTCCCTCTCGCTCATAGAAATTCTCGTGTGCTGATATAATAAGTCGGTTCAGAAAGTGCACTTTAAATACCTCAGATAAATGAATAAATAAACTATCATCGCTAGCGGTGGCAGCCGTCTGGTCGGTCAGAATAATATTACAAGTACCTAACTTAAAATCACTAAAGTAACACACACCTGTGTCAATATTAAATATTGTACAATTTGGCTACGAGCTTCTAAAAACCACAGGTTCATAACATAGGCTATACTTTGTTATATTTAGAAATAAAATCATTATTTGTATTCATATAAACTTCTTTTGATTATTTTCTTAAATAAATTAAATTAAACCACTAAAATGTTTCCCTGCAAAAGCACACAATTGATTTACGCGGTTTAGAAGAACCTAAAAAGTAGGACATTTTTATAAATTTTATGAAATATAGATGTTATATTTATTGAAATGGAAATATGTGTGGTGCGAAATTGACTTTTGAAAGTATTAGATTTTACATAGCCTTGATTGATTTTATCAATATTATTTATACCGAACAGTAGAAAGTATAAAGGTAGGTTTGGATTATTTATATCTTCGTATTCGATTTTTTAAAGAACTCTTCTTTATTCAAGCCATTTATTATATAAAAATAACTCTGTTGAAGCTTTAAAAAGGAACAGTAATGGTACAATTTTATTACCAAGAAAAAAACTTTTATTCCTAGAAGAGAAAAATGTGATTTATAGAAGTAAACCAATTTTGTAGATAAGAAAACATAATATTGAAACATTTAACTAGCAAGTCTCCTTTTTAAATTCAACTTAAAGATTTTTATAATGTAGATTCTTGCAATAAATATTTTGTTTGACTGGTTTCTATTTTCAACTAATATATGTTTTTAGAATTTTAATAAAGTACTATAGCGGCTGCACATATTTACATATTTAATCTGAGAGTTTTGTGAATTTAATATTCAAACGATTAAATTAATTTATGAGTTTCCATATATTGTATTATAAAACCATTTAAAATGACGTTACTCTCAAATTAAAAATTTGCAGCTGCTATAGTACTCTATTGTATTATATTAAAATTCTACATACATATTAATTAAATAAAGGACCAGTATGCAAAATATTTATTGCATATAGGAATGAGAGTTACATACATAAAGTAAAGTGAATAATTTTAGAAATATTTGGAAATGGGAAAAAATGATAACCAAAGCTTGCCAGAAATGTCAAAAGTAAATAACTCAATTTCATCCTTTCTTGAACAAAGCTCTGTATAAACATTACATTACTAGGGAATTATTAAAACATAATGATTTTGTTCTTGTAACCAAAATTAACTGACACAGTTTTTAAAAGTTTTAGCAATTTTTTTTTGTAGATAATTAGCTCATTATATAATAATTAGTTTACCCATAAGTTTATTTAAGTATACACGAATACTCCTTGTTTCTACATGCTATTTTTCTTGGTTTTAAAAATAACCCTTGTGAATAGTCACGTAGTTTTAGGTGTAAAGGCAGAAATATATTATGTAGAAATAAAAATAAGTAAAAAACGCTGCCTATGTCACATTTTAAAATTTGTCTGAGTACATATGCTAAGCCAGGGGTGGGGAACCTTTTGACACTAGAAGGCCACATGTAACTTCACGGATTCCTTATACACCCCCCACATTTCATGTACAGTATATTTCGGCAAAATTATAAAAACATACTTTACCTAAATATAAGTTGTCTTTTTAGTAACCAATAAAGGAGCGAGCTGTTTTTTTGTCTACTTTTTTCCTTTTTATTCAACGAGGACAAATTTCAATCTATCGTGTATTCATAGAGGGACGCTTTTTTTAAAAATGAATATATAAACTATGAAATATTTGAAAGAAACAGTGTTTGCGCTATTCCTCGAGTTTATACTTTATGGATCTTGGCTCATTTTATAATTCAACTGTAGACATCTCAACATTTAATAAAACATTTCATTTTATGATATTCTAGGAATATAATATGAGTTTGAGAATGTATGATTTTGATCAAAATTAGTTCAATAGCCCATAAACGGTTTTTGGTAACCAAAATGAGGGGAAAAAACAAGAGATTTTAAAATCGCGTAGGGTAAAGGCTAATAATATCAGGTCTATTAAGAATGTTTGGATGAGATACAATCTATAGTTTTAATTCCTATCAAGCAGCATTTGTTATTTTAGAATATAAATAGCCTAAAGGTTCATAGCAATGCAATAAAAATAAAAATAATTAAAACACATATAAACATTTTCTAAATAATTTAAAAATTTAAAAAAATATATATATATATATATATATACTCTGCCTGACTGAGTTACACAATTGATCGTAATTATGCATTCCCTTTAATAATAAAAATAAGTTTTGTTGATCATTTTAATTATTAAATTATGTATATATATATATGAATATATGTAGTTTCTAAGAACCCGAATTGTAAACATGGATTCTATTTGTGTGTTTTTTCCTCTTTTTAAAGTCATAAAATAAGAGACGGTCATCTAAATAAGAACACAAATTAAAAAACGCGTCCTAACTATTCGCCAGGACCCCAACCAAGACTGCATACCAGCTCTAATCATCCTACGGTCATGGTCATGTTTCTTTTGATAACGCGAGCTGATGTAACTCTGGCTTTTACCTGGGTATGATTACTTTACTAGGCCATGTTCACACTCTGCTCCTAAAGCAATATCGTTCCTCTTCTCTCAACTTTTGAACTCGTTAATCTGTTATTACGATAATGAACACTTTTATAAACCATATGTATATTATTTTTTCATTTGAGGTATTTAAAATGCACTTTCTGAACCGTAGGGTTATATCAGCACACAATAATTTCTATGAGCGAGAGCGAAAGGGCATACCAATTTTGCTGGAAAAAGTATTTTCACATACATTCCTGGTTTTTTACATGCCACAATCAACACGGGACCGACGGCTTTACTTCCCCTCCGAAGGAAGGTGTGCTGCGGATTTTTATCGTTCAAGAAGAATTCGTCGATCCCAGCTGGGTTTGATCACACGATCATCAGGTCCTGAGGCAAACACTTTACCCCAATATAACCAAGATCGACATAATATGCATAGTACTTTCATCAGACATCATCTGATAAATTACTTAATAAAACTATGTTCTTACATGCTTTTACAGTCCAAACGTTCGTAATGAATACGTTTAGTTTATTAAGGTATGCCCACACTTCTTTATTACTGTAATTATATTATTGCCTGGGGACATCAAATATAATGTATGGGGTGGGTTTTTATTATATTTTCCCACCCCTAACACACTGAGAGCTTAATTCAGCCCGCCAGGGCGTCAATGTTGTTCTCTGTGAAGTTTGTTATCTGTTTCTATGTCGTGTGTGTTGTCGAGAGCCCCTCGGGGCTGGTGTCAACTGTCTGTCATATATGTTTCTAAGTGTTTTATTCATTTTATATCTATATATGTTTAATTTAAGAAAATAAACCATACAAACAAACAAATATAATGCTCTCCCTGTCTATAATTGTCGTTACAGAAATCCCGTTTATACTTGGTTATGATTACTTTTTAGGCTACTCTATGGATCCCGTTTAAGGCAGGTTTACACGCTACGATAAATGCTAGAAATTTATCGTTACGATCGAATTGTTACGATTTATCGTTGCGTGTAAACAGGACATTGTAGCGATTTATTGGAATTGGATTGGATGGTTGATGCCGGCTGTCATCAATTTCTGTGAATCGTAACGACAAGTTGGAACGTGTAAACAAGTAGCAGCCATTCATCGCTACGATTTGAATCAGTTTGCATTGGCTGTTCACGGGAAAGGTTGGGTCGAACTAGTTCGTTGTTTCGTTGACAATTGTTTTTATTCAAGTGATCATGGCAGTTTTTAAACAAAGTCCTCGAGAGTTCTTGAATGAATTTATTGAACTATATCGGAGTTTTACCTGCTTGTGGCTCATTAAGAGCACAACAGTACTTCCTCCATGGCAAAAGCTGAGTGTACCGAGGTCGACAATGATTTATATCTATATATGTTTAATTTAAGAAAATAAACCATACAAACAAACAAATATAATGCTCTCCCTGTCTATAATTGTCGTTACAGAAATCCCGTTTATACTTGGTTATGATTACTTTTTAGGCTACTCTATGGATCCCGTTTAAGGCAGGTTTACACGCTACGATAAATGCTAGAAATTTATCGTTACGATCGAATTGTTACGATTTATCGTTGCGTGTAAACAGGACATTGTAGCGATTTATTGGAATTGGATTGGATGGTTGATGCCGGCTGTCATCAATTTCTGTGAATCGTAACGACAAGTTGGAACGTGTAAACAAGTAGCAGCCATTCATCGCTACGATTTGAATCAGTTTGCATTGGCTGTTCACGGGAAAGGTTGGGTCGAACTAGTTCGTTGTTTCGTTGACAATTGTTTTTATTCAAGTGATCATGGCAGTTTTTAAACAAAGTCCTCGAGAGTTCTTGAATGAATTTATTGAACTATATCGGAGTTTTACCTGCTTGTGGCTCATTAAGAGCACAACAGTACTTCCTCCATGGCAAAAGCTGAGTGTACCGAGGTCGACAATGAATATTGGACAAGAAATCGTTGCATGTAAACAGTACACACTTTTTCGATTTATTTGAACAATAAAGTGTCAATCAAATCGTTACGATTTATCGTAGCGTGTAAACCTGCCTTTAAATATATATATATATTATTTACCTTTTTGGATGTTGAAGCACTGGAGATAAAGTTTAAGGTGACCAGCCTGGTGGTGATGGGTGAGTTTCTGGCTAAAATTGAAGGTAGGAATATTACATCTTTTATATAATGCTAAGCTGTGTATTTTTAGCACAGAAACAATTGGTTGATTTATTTTTACCCATGAAAAGAAAAGTATTTACAACAAATGATATTTTGCCCTTTCACTAATATATAATAACATGCCGACTTAATGGAGGTAAATTATTTAGTACCCACCTTGTAATATAACAAAATAGCCAAAGCAAATCAAAAGTTTTGATAAAATAAATGTAATAAATATATTATTGATTGAAATACCATCAAATGGTTCTATAATTTAAATTTCGGCTAATTTACAGTATTTTGTGAATATTTAATCTTTTAATAAATTAATCCTAACAAAACATAGGCGATAAAAAAAACGTTAATTAAGCAATTGTTTTTATTACGTATAGTGTTTTATTCATAGTTTTATAACCTCATTTATAGTTCTAGGATAAATAAACATATAACAATTGCTGCAGCAGGACACTTAATCCAAATCAAAATGAGAATCCACCAATTTGGAAGTGGATCTGTCCACTCTCGCTAATTGCCGGTATTGGTTCTGGTGTTTACATTACATTAAAATTAAGTTAGGATGAGGTGCTATTAGCCAGTAAAATCATTAAATTAGTGAAAAAACTTTTATGTTTTATAAAATTGTTACTTTACAATTTGCATGTTATAGCCAGTATTTGGTTGTGTGTGATTTATAAAAAAAAATTACAAGCAATTATTGGTTGATCTCAAAGTACGTGAGCCTTTGATATTTTGGCATACATTATAACCAGTTTATAAAAATTGCTTAACAATGTGTGATTTTGATTGATCATAGAATATAATGTAAGTATCATACATGGCTACGATCAAGTCTATCTAAGATATAAGTTTCAGAACAATGATAACATTTTGCTTAAGTAGGAAGCATGGATACGATCAATGATCAAATGTAATGCACGAACATTAAATATGATCAAATGATGAATCGATTTTGTTCAGCTTTTGAAAAACAAAGCTTATCACGATGGAATAAGGCGTCCTTTTTTCAAAGCTATGTTTGGCTGTGATATTAAGTCGGTTTAGCTTCATTATGCTTACCCGAAGATGCCGTTGATAGTTTTCAAACTGAAGAAGAATTAAACAAAAGTTATAAGTGAAACGCTTAACGGAAGTATAGAGATGAGTGAAGACAATGTTGATTTATCAGATAGAGACAAACAGTGGTGGGAACCTGAAGGAAGAATTTGAAAGAAACCAAGAAGAGTCTAAAACTGAGAGGAACCAAGAAGAAGGAACTGAAGAAAACCAGGAAGAACCAAACACCGAGAGGGAGGAACTGAATGAGACAAATTGGAGACAATCACTGAGGGGGTATGTGCAGGGTCTAAGTTAGATATTCAGGGGAAATAGAATTTATTAACGTTGTGGCAAAAAAAGAAGACATCACTGATAATAGACATAGATCCAAAATAAAATTAGAAAATCATGCAAAGAAAATGAAATGCATGTCTAACTACAAGTTCCCTCCAGCTCAAATTGGAAACACAGTTCGAGTTCAAATCCCGTATGTTGACAGAAAATTAGAAGATTTTCACAATTTTTTTGCGATTGTGTTTCAAGTAGACGCTAAAGGGTTACACAAGTTAGTAAACGAAAATGGAACAGACACCAAACGCTTTCTTAGGAACCAGTTTACAGTTTACAACAAAACCTTAGTCAATTTAAAGTACAGTATCACTAGAAAAAAAAATTACGTCAGCCAACAAATGCTCTGTATTTTATGGGGGTCAAGATTTTCAAAGATATCAATGTCACTGAAGTGTACACACAAAAAATGCGAATGCAAAGCTTCAGTAATTCTATATATCACCCAAACTTGTCTTGTTCAGTCAAGTAGCCAGACTAAATCATATAGGAAAAGCGTATTCCACCACAAATTCCCTCATAATTTCACATTTTATTCTTTTATTAATACTGTCAATATGGTTTATAGTTTTTATAAAATTAATAAATCAGATAAAATATTCTTCTTTTAATTAATTATGTCCCATTATAATCATAATATTAATTTTTATTCAAGCGGGTATATATGGACAACAGATTACCCGGGTGAAGCTATAGACTTTTATTTTATTTCAGCTTTACCCATAATTTTCGGATAAGGCTGAATTTACCCTGGTGAAGCTAGGTTTACCCTATTTCCAGATCTACCTGTAACATAATATGTTATATATGTATATATAACATAATATGATATATATACATATATTATATAATAGTATATTATAAACAAACTACACACTAAGGATATCCCAAGCATGTAGGGTGTAGGCCCATGCTGAGTTTCCTTTTCCTAAGTTTTTCTTTTAAGTTTTAGCCACAGGAAGAATTCTTGGTAACGTAGTCTAAGTCTTCAGGTTCACAATGGATGTAAAAGTTTTAAGAATAAATAGGCCTGATGCGCACCCCTATAAGGTTTCCCGAAATCCGTATGCCAAGTTTCATCTTTCTAGTTTTATTGGTTTTAAGGTTACTCGCACAATTTGTCACGTGGTCCAGGGAGTTAGGTTTACAATACATTAATATATAGACATATATATTACTAAAAAATAATACGTCTGATGTGCACGCCCTCAGGCTTACCTTCTATAAGTAATGGTATTTTCGAATACATTAAGTATTTTATTAGCGAAATAGTTAATCGCGTGTGATATATAAATCCTCCTGATAATTTTACCGAAAATATATTTTACTAGCATGCATATCGATGAAATCAGGTTTTATTACAGTCATGTGTTAATTTAGATGGCCTTAGCCCTGGTACGACATATTAAAGCTTAAATACCTGAACTATTTGTAATATTTCTTCTTTCTAAATTAATATATAGTTAAATTTTAAAAGTAAGAAACTTATATCAGAGTTAGAAAAGCTGTTAAATTTACTTTCAAGTATTCATACGTCAGCTAATTTGATCCGCAGTTGTCACTCTTGATAGATATTATCAATATATATCACCTAATATTATATACAAATGTTAGCAACTTCGACCCCAAATAGACACGTCTGTGATTTATAAAAGTATATTCATAAAAAAAATTATATTCCTGTGTCCTAGCACAGGCCTAAGAGAGTGGGGTGTGTCATTTATAGAAATGTTTACCTCTGCAACGAAATATACGCTACACTGTTTCAGATATTATTATTATTATTATTATTATTATTATTATTAGCACCGCGTCTTACTACCCATTCGGGTTATACGGACTTATACTAATGTGTAATGGTAGGGTGATTGTGAGATGAAATGGGGGACCTACAGTTTAACGTGGAATCCGAACCACGGTGGAGGCCTGACACTCCCCACATTCACAAGATGTCTTGTCAGAGGTGAAGGAAGGGTTTGGTAATCAGATAAATCTTTGCCGCGACCGAGGATTGAACCCCAGCCGCCAGCACAGAAGTCTGACACCTTACTCCTAAACCACCAGGTCACCTCATATCTTGGTAAACGGTATAAGTATCATATCTATAGTCAATAGTATAACGCAGTGAGTCGTTTGAGTGGCTGCAGACTAGAACAGTGTTTTGTGTGTGTTTTTCGTTTTCCCTGTGTAATTAATCAATTGCCTTAATGCTGCTTTCGGTTTCTCTGTAGGTCTACTGTTAATAAACTGTGATTTTGATGTTTTGGATGTCTTTATATTGTTAACATAAGGAGGCTTAAACATACTTATAATAAAATATTATTGAAGACCTATTAATTAAGTGGATAGACAGTGTTAAATGTTCATTGAATCGTAAAAGTTCTTCCAATTAAAGTTTTAGAAAAGTTCGTTCACAATAATAGTAGGTGAATGCAACTATTACAACTTTAAAATAAGAATTAAGTTTGATCAAATGTATTTCGTATTTTCTATTTATCTTGAGCATAATTATTGGGACAGTAACTACTAATTTATTTGTGCGATTTCCCTGAGTTTTTTTTTTAACGGTTTGGCTTATAACACAAAATAAAACTATTACATAATGAGTTTAAACATATGCCGTGTTTAGATATACTTTTTTTTTCTCTCACCGCGTGTAAATACCCATTTGGGCTGTACGCACACATTCATCATCATGAACAGCTTCCAGCCACTGGCTGGGTCTGTTTGGAACATAAGTCTCTCCACCTTGGCCCAGTCCTCTCCTCTCTCCTCCATACTACTCCTTTTCCCTTCATCCATCCGTCCCTTGGTCTTCTTCTCGGCCTCCTACCCTCCACCTCCATGTCCAGCATCCTCTTGGGCAACCTTTCTCTCTCCATTCTTCTTCTCACATGGCCGTACCACCTTAGTCGTGCATTATCTATCCTGTCCTAGACTAGCTCTTCCGTTACTATTCCTCT
This sequence comes from Timema californicum, assembly GCA_902141385.1. Lineage (NCBI taxonomy): Eukaryota > Metazoa > Arthropoda > Insecta > Phasmatodea > Timematidae > Timema > Timema californicum. The sequence continues at coordinate 49,689 of CABFOW010002096.1, read as the reverse complement.
TACTCTCTCATTTCTCAACCAGTCGAATTTTGTCAAACCGAACCTGTTTCTCAGAAATCTCATTTAACTCGCCTGTATTCTACTTCTCTCCTGTTCCTTCATTGCCCACGTTTCTGCAGCGTACGTCAATATTGGGAGGTAATAGGCATTCACTCCCTTGCTCTTGTTTGGAATATATATCCATGCTCCAAATCAGGCTTCTCACACTTCTAAAAAATGCCTCTGATTGCCTTTCTCTCTCATTTATTTATCATATGTTCCTTCCACTCTCCTCTACAATACTACCCAGGTACTTGAAACTTTTTATTACTTTACTACTTTACTATGAACCCGTATTTGAGAAGAGGAAGATTGGGAAATAATTTAGGAAAACACATCCTCAATACCCCTGACAGGGATTCCAGACCCATCTTCCCCTCACTGACAACCCAGTTTAACACGAGAGTGACACCTTGTGGCTTAGACCATTCGACCTCCAATGCAAATTCCATAGTTTTTAAGTGTGTTTACCCATATCGGCGGGCACGCGGACTAAATGTCAAGCTAATGTTGGCTGGTTAGCTTATGATGGGGACTGGTTCTTTCTAAATAATTTCCCACCCTCCCTCTAAGCCATTAATGTTACATTTCCTTTACATCATATCTTATTAATCCCTGCCACATTAGCGTAATTCAAATCCATATAGGCTGGATGGGTAGTAAGATGCGTTAGTTATAATTCAACCCCCCCTAATCTGTATCGGGCGTTGCACTTTTGGGAAAGTAAATTTTTGCCTCTTTCTAGTAAAAAGCTTTAAAGCCCGTCACTAGGGCTCTGTCCCATAGCGTATAACCAATAAACCTACGCTGTGAAGAGCGGCACAACTCTCCAATGAAGATGACTCTCGGTAGAATTGAGCTAATTACGTCGAATACAAGGGTCATTCACTTAAAAAATGAATGTAGGGGGGGGGGGAATCTCACTAAAACTTAACTATCATAATTGGTTAACATGAAGTGAATCTGAAGTATGACGATTTCTTAGATCACCTGAACAACTCATTTCGTGTCGGACAGGATTGTCAGTGGCGCGTTATTAAAAGGCTCCTAGATTTGAATATCTTCTCCAGGTTCGTTTAATATCAATTAGTTGCGTTTATTACAAAAAGTAAAATAGTTTTTAAATAAAATATATTTTAAAATTGTTCAAATACGGTTGTGTACAATATAACAATTTAACCATTAATAACAAAAAACAAATCAATTTTGTAAGTATGCCTACTATAAATTATAATGACTGAACTCTTAATGAACCTATAAAATCATCAAGTGTTTGTTTAAATGAGGGTAGGGAACATTACGTAAATGGAGAAGTCATATATTATTTGATGTGTCAAAATGTGAACCATTTAAGTATATTAATTAATGATAAGCTAACATATTTGTTGCTTGATAAGTGATAGCATTAGTAAATTAGAGGTATTTTAAGACTTTTTTGGGTGACCTGGAGATCTAGGGGTAAGGTGTCAGACTTCTGTGCAGGGAGCCCGGGGTTCAATCCTCGGTTCCGACAGATTTATCTGATTACCAAACCTTTCCTTCACCTCTGAAAATACATCTTATGAATGTGGGGAATGCCAAGCCTCCACCGTGGTTCGAATTCCACGTTAAGCTGTAGGTCCTCCATTTCATCTCAGTCACCCTACCATTACACACTAGCGTAAGTGCGTATAACCGGAACGGGTAGTAAGACGCGGTGCTAATAATAATAATAATGTATTTTTTTAAATACATATAAACTTTTCAAACTATCAAAAGCTTTCTTGTTTGATTTATTATCCGTGGTATTTAAATTGAAATTTTTAAACACGTAATTTATACACAACATGACTTTCAAATTATTTTAGCTTAGTAAGGTAGACATTATAAAATACACACAATCCTAGATATTTACTAAATTAATAGCAGGACGTATTTGTACACATATAGTAAGATTTTTATACAGTATGATCCGGAATCCAACCATGGGTCACAAAGCTTGTGGTTGACCACACCAACCACTGAATCACGGAAACAGGACAGGCTTCCACAAAGTTGATCAAATGAGCTTTGTGTATGTATAATCCCTTCAGCTCAAATCGCAAGAGAACATAATAATCTTTCCTTGAATGGAAATTTACTGTTAATTATTTCAATTTTAAATTAAATATTAGCAGAATAGAATAATATTAGAAACATTTCGTCATACCTTATTATTCTATTATTCCAGTTGAAAGTGGCAATGCAAATATATTTATATTCGATGTAACGTTAACACACTCACTTTTGAAGATACTTGGAACTATTTTATTTATCCAACAAAAAAAAGAAAACTAAAGATTATTTTAAAAGTGAGGAGAGGGGGTGTGGTTGGGTAAAGGGGGTTATCAAAACGCACAAGGTAATCCTTGGCACATGTTATCAAACTGTTGCATTTTATTTTTATGGCGGGAATGTTACGAAGAAGAAAGTAACAAACCAATACATTTATAAAATAACATTTTGGATATTTACTAAAAGGTGCAATACTGTTGCGAGCTATTTTTAAGGAAACTGGAAATGATTAATGCCTTCTTTCATGACACATTTCATTCGAGTATTGTGAATTTTAAAAATTAGTAATATATTTTGTAAAAAAAATCCTGTGGTTCACGCGGTTTAATTTATTTAGTTTGACAAGTTTGTTTGAATTTTTATCTTCTTCTATATCGACTAGTTAAGTAGTTTTTCAGCGATAGAGGGATACTTACTTATCTCACTCTACAATGGATATACAGGCTTGCGGGGGATGGAGAATAGAGAGGGAGCCACACAATTATATTATAACCTGGTGAGGATCCGAATATAGGATGAAAACTATCCGTAAAGTGGTCACGACGGGAAAGGCGTCAGTCTCGTCTATTTAGTTTACTGAATACAGGGAAGATGGGGTTCGAATCTTGGCCTAGGTGTATTGAGGTGTTTTTTTTATAAGATCTTCCTCCTCTTCCTCCAACCAAATGCGGCTACATTTCGTCGAAATTCTTAACAGGAAAATTTTGACGCACATTAATCGTACGCGTGAGAGGGAGGAAGGGTGAAAACATTTAAGGCTGCCTTGATAAGGAGTGGCAAAAATACAGCTTTTACAAAAATTTAGGACGAAGTGGAGAAACTTATATGGCTCGTAAAACAAAACATCGCCAAATTAATTGTAATTTATTATTTTGTTTGCGATTTTACCAAACTTGTAAACATTAATTTTTATTCAACAATACACATTTTTTCAGGGTAAAAAATATGGATATGACTAAATAGAATAATCCATAAAGGACGCTGAGGGCTAAAATGTAAAAATTAAACAAAAACATTCGTTACGGTCCGGTTTGGAGAACCACGATCATCGTAACGGCCTGGTCAACATGTTAGCTCGCTCGCGTACAGTGAACCCATCACGCAGTAACAGAAAAATGAAAAAAAAAAAAAAAAGTTGGAAGCCGCAGCACAAACTGTAGTGGAATCGCTGTAGAAAAGTATGCATCTGACAGTTTAAAAATTACTTAAGCTACTCTAATAATTAATGTATGCGTCAAATCAGATATTTTGCAACTTTGACGTCCAACAAATTGCATTAATACCGATCAAATCATTCAAAACAGGCTTAATATAGCTATAATTTTTAATATTGAAATAGTTTTTAATCTATTTTAAACCTACTTTCTTACCACGATTTCGCAATAACAGGCAGTATGTATAGTAGAATCACGGTTAGAAAGTATATTTTGAAAATATAAATATATGTGTTGCGGCCAATATTGAAAAAAGAAGTAACTAGCTAGTAGTATATTCACAACGTAATTTGAACTATCTGTCAAAAGTGACAGTTGTAGTTCATATTATTTGATGCATTGATATATGAAAGTAGTTCTAGTAACCTTTGAAAGTTCCTAGCATGTTATTATTGTATTCAGCGGGTTAATTAGGGCGCAACACAAGTTAGAAGCAGCCCATCGGATGCATGGATGTACGGACGTACAGAGAAGTCAGACATACAGGTATGTTCGGCAAACTTGTTGGGGCACTCATCCGTAAAGACCTCGTAGTGGTGTCATCTAGAAGACGGACCGGGGCTACCGAATAGTAGGGAAAAGAAAAAAAACGGGGTACAGGAATCGGTCGAGAATTTCCGAGAACCCTCTTAAAAAAATATATATAATGACGCTCACAAAGACACAGCACTTACCCAAAATATTTTAAGAAAACGATAGATTAGAAGAATACAATATTTGTTTTATTTCATGAATATAAATTCGAAGAGCTGGTAGACCCTTACCTTGCGTTGGATTCAGTAGAAGGATAACCAGCAACAGTGATCCTAACGCGAGGCGGACCAAAGAAGCAGCATTCATCTCGCTGTAGTATCTCCGTAGGGGGTAGATATGTTGGGATATTTTGGTGTGATTAGCGTCTTCGTTTGTCTTTAGTGAGAATATTAAATTCGCAAGAAAAATAATAAAATAATAGTATATGAAACAAGGCCCAAAACTAATATAAAAGCAAATATATAAAGGAAGTATATGTTCTTTCCCTTTTATTTCTCAGGATGAAGACGTGTGTGACCGGGTCGCGTGCCGACGACAGAATGCTGCGGACGTCCTCTTAGCCGTCGAAGTAGCACGTGGAGTGTCCGGCGACCCCATGAGTGGTTTGTTGGGGATGGTGAACGAACACAACCGGCAAATAAGAGAGAGAGGGGGGAGGGAGGGCCGACGATATGAGAGTTCTCGCTCTTCCTTGCGCGTCGCGCGCGCTGCTTTTGATCGTCTTGTTCAGACCTAGTGTAGCCCCCCTTTTCACTATCTCTCTCTCTTACATACACACACACGAACGTACGTGTCCCACTCACACATGCTCATGGGCAGAAAAACCAGACCACCAGACGTACCTTTCTCACGGGTACCAAAATCCATCCCCAATATATGTCGTTGCAAATACCATCACATGACGCGCACATTCCCCACCCTCTTCTCAGATGTATTAAATCTTAGAAAAAATTCCTTAAAAACAAGAGGAGAGGTTAAAAAAAAATGAAGACGTCCACCCGTCCGTGATGCGCACGGGACCACTCACGATATTCCACTAACACAACCGCATCAACGACAGTACCACACTACCTACGACTCTCTCGGTTTGACTTCCTTCTCTGAGCAAACTACCTCTCCTTTCCCCCCTACTTTCTCCCCTTCCCCCAAAAAGACGGAGACAGAGCGCGCGGACGAGGTAATACGCTGGTACCGAGCATACCCGAAGTCGCGGTGAAAGAGAGAGAGAAAGAAATACGAGAAGTAACTAAACTCA
>CABFOW010002096.1:0-44092 GCA_902141385.1 Timema californicum | reverse complement strand
CCCTAATCATCAACCACCCCCCTATTTAAGTCATCCCTCTCCATACTCCCCCAAACCAAGTTTATCCCTGGGAATGTTGGTAATACACCTCACAAATGCCATGTGTCCTAAAAATCTTCAGGGTCAAGGAAAAATAATAATATCCTAGAATTATATCACCTCTAATTAGTCTTACAACATCCCTATCACCACCAATTTGATCTTAAAACATCCCTAACGCCTCCAGTTAGCTCTTAAAACCTACCTACAGTAGCCCCATGGCTTCGTTGGTGCTGAGTGACAGCTTTAAAACGTTACCAGACCAAATTATGTATCCCTACGCCAAACCAGATGATCTGCAAATACATGTATTTAGCAGCTTTCACTTCTGACGGTTAAAATTTAGGTACATACCTAAATGTTGACTGTCAGAAGTCAGCTGTGAGCTGTCAGTCAGCACCAAAGAAACCACGAGGCTACTGTATTTTCTCTAATTAACTCTTAAAATATTCCTATCGTTTCTATCAATGGTTCAGGATGAGTAAGGTGACTTTAATGGTAAAATCATTCGCCCGAAGAGAAGATGAAAAACAAGGATGTGTATGTAAAAACTCCCTTCGGTTCAGCAAATTGGGATGAAACCTCTGTTATCCACGTTATCCTCTCGCCTAGCATTTCCAGCAGTGGCCAAGTTATTTGTCTTACTTTACAAGATTCTTCTACTTTACTGATTCGATAAATGTAGATCATATTAAATTACAGTGAATATGGTTGTATACCATTATTTAGAAATAGTATCTAATAAAACCTTTTTGTATGCCTTTAAAATATATAATATTTTAACATACGTTACAGTTACTATAGTACCTATGTAAAGAGTCTGAAAGCATATCTCAGTAAGGAACGTGTCTATCTATTGAGTTAAAAGTACAAGGTTCGATTTCTAGTTTGACTGAATAACTTATTATTGGTGAAATTTAAATTTCCCCTTTCGCAGTAATGGATATAAAATATTTTGATGTCCGTTAGTTCTGTAAGTTCTCGTTAAACAAAATAATAGTAATAATAATAAAATGAATAAAGTGAACTACCTTTTCCAGGAGAGCCATTGCGGAAGTACCATTTTATGATAGTCTGAAATTATATGAAACAGGTGAAAAACATAAATTGTTGTTAATATCTAATTTTTGAGCAAAGCTTTTAATTTTTTATTTAGTTTGAATAAAATATTTTAATTTTTTCTTAAATATTTAATATTACTTTAATTAAATAGTTCTTACTTTTCCAATTTCCAAATACTAGTGCAATTGTACGCCTTTACTAAAAAACTACCATCATGTTCACTATTCAAAAACAAGATATTTTTGATAAAAAAAAAGGTTTTGGGCTATTTATGCAGTACAATAATACTTATTTGTGATAGATGAATTAGTAAAAGGGTACATAGCAAGGGAAAAATAGTATCGCCTGATAGGTAGGCTACTGCTTTGACTTGTTCAAACTGATGCCATCTATAAGCTCCTGAAAAATACCAAACTACTCTTATTTATTTACTTTGCAAACATAGGGTTTATCAGACAAAAACTGACTTGTCCTAGGACAATACACTTACAACTAAACATCCTGCTTCAGCACCAGGAAATTGTGTACCAGGCTATTAGGATGTACACGCGGAATTACTTTTAACAGGCAACGCCTGGAAGCAAACTAGAGTTTCCAAGTAACTATTACATTCAATACTACGACTATTTACGGCAAAATCTGAGTGGTAAGTATGACAGTGGTTGTCTATAAGAGGTGCATCCGAATAAGCTTAGAAATTACATATAGGGGAATCAAGTAAGATTCACATTGAAAGGACTGTGCGCCGACCATGTTGCTACTAAGCAAACTCTGAATTCAAACGACACGACCCGGCAGGCGTACAGTTGGCGCACAGACCTGTTAGTGTAAATCCATCTTAAATGGTTAAGTCCGTATTATTAAAATAGTTTTCACTTAAAATCATGTTAATTGTTCCGCACGAGTTTTAGCTCTTTTCCATTTTATTACTAGTCGTCTTTATACCCGCCCGAGCTGTCTGAATTTATCATAATTTACCTGGATAAACCCTGATTTTGGTTGGAAGAACACTAGAGAAAATTCAAACCTATTTCTTTGCGGCCAACATTAGTAACATTTTACTATATTATTTATGTTATTTGATAGGTATTGATAACATCTATCAAAAGTGACAGCTGCAGATGATATAACTTTATGTATGAATATATTAACATTGTTTTAGTAACTAACTTCTACTGTTCTTCCTACCAAAATCATACTATAAAAGATGGTTAAACAACGATGAAAACCACAATGTGGGTTAAACTAAACAACTCCAATTCACCAGTTTAACATTCTAACCCACGCTTTCTCGTCAATGATGACTAAGTGCAGTACGAGTGTATACCTTATCCGCCTCTTTAATAAGGTTTAGTATAAAACATTATTACAAAATAGTAAACATTAGTAAACGTGTATTACATTTGATTATTCTCTTCCATACTACAAAATTAACACCTTCTGCCGAATGTGAGAGTTGAAGAAGGCATCCTTCAGCTTACAAAGTCATGGGAGTAGATAGAGCGTCGGGTGTTCATTCGTACAGACCCTGAAATAGAACATTAGTCTCCAATTTGTTAAGTATGTTAAATCAATTTGAAACGAATATGGATTAAATAAAAATGTTTTAATTGTGTAAATGTAACACATTACCATGGCAAGCGACGAATATTTCTCACTCATTACGAATTAATTTATTTATTAAGTAGGCCCTATTGAATTTAGATCTAGACCTACTTGCAGTTCTGTTTACAAAGCAGTTTATTCATCCTGTAAAAAACCCGACTATAGAAAACATTAATATAGGGCATATTATTTACAATTTCAAGGACAATTACCTTATACGTCTCCCACCAGTGGTTTTTAAATAACTGTCCTTGAGAATTACAAGAATAAAATTGTTACTTTGAGGTGTGTTTGAAGGAAACGCGAGTTAAAGTAAGAATTTTTGTAGGTTTTTTTTAATACAAAAAATATTTCTGGCCCAATAGATCAATACTAGTCTACGCTTAGTACCTATGGTAATTTCAAATTTCTTAAATATTTGCCATGGTCCTTGCGTCATTTGACCAGGCTTTTATATTCATTTAAAAAATCCTACCCAAATTTTGCGATGCCCCTAACAAATATTCAAGGACTATCGAAATTATTATGTGTAGAAATTTAAATTTAACTTTTCTAACGATGCAATATTTTTTTTATTTTTGCAAAAAGTTTTTGTTATAAAAACTTCATAAATGCCCCTACATTTGACCTTAATCTAGATGCTTTATGAGCTCTCAGAAAACTTTCTTCAACCGGCGTGTCTACTATACACGGTTGTATATATCGTGAGTTATTCCCTCCTTGTATAAAAGGCGAGTCTTTGTCGACCAGACAGTTTACGATTTCCGATGCGAAAAAAAAATCTAACAAAAAAATTGACTAAACCAAATACAGGGAGGAATTCTGCCACACCTTCCAGCACACCCTAACATTCCTCAAATTCTTTTGTCTGGCCCCCATCACTGGGTGTCCTTTGGCCCTTATTTCACATTTATTATTTCCACAACATTCTTTCAACTTTTAAAGAAGTAAGCGTGTCGATTCAGCCTTAACCTTGTTTAAAAAAAATATTTTTATAAAATTGCACAACAAATGTTTATTATCAAACAGAAATCATTATTAGACAGGAAATAAAAGTTATTTTTATACATTAATAATTTTATATGATTGTAACTTAATTCAATTTTTGCTTTTTAACATAAGATTTTTAAAGTATTATTTATCTACGTTTCACTACCTGCCCGAGCTAGGTAATAGAGGATAAAGGTAAAATTTAGAGTAAATGTACCCTTATTTGCGTGGAGTGACTGTGAGATGGAATTCGAACACTGACCTCCTTGTCTCTGACAAACTAGACTAGATGAGCCTGGCATTTAGTTCACACGCCTACTATACGGGTGGTAAAGTTTGAAAACCATAAACTGAAATGAACTGTTTTTTTTACATAGAGTTCTTTAAGTTAGATTTGTATTATGTGTTTTTAAATCTTCTGGGTAGATAATTGTTATAAATTTAATATGTTTTTATTATAATTTTTCAAGTGCTTAAATCACGCAGGGGGGAGGAGGGGGTATTACAAGTGTTTGACACATAATGTATATTTCGATTCATTCACATTTCCCATACCTTCACACCATAGGTACTTACTCAAAGCAGTAGGAGCTCGAAAGTTCACTATCGCACTTACAAAGTACTCCACCTACCCCTATCTTGAGCTAGTTCTATCCAGTCCACCTCACTACACCCTATATTTTTAAGGTCCATTCTAATGTTATCCTCCCGTCTAGGCCTTTCCAATGTTCTCTTCCCATTTGGTTTGCCAGTAAATACCCTGAACACGGTTATAGATTCTCCCATTCGTGCTGCATGTCTTTCTTGCCCACTGTTATCTGAGAGACTTGATTACCGCATGGAAAATAAACGGCAGCCCCAACCGCAATTCAAAATAAACTATCTCTAGTTTCCTTAAGCACAGCCTCATTGTTCGTGGATATAGACAATGCTATTATTTGTTTTGTCAGCTAGCACAAGGCTATCAAAACAATTATTACACATTAAACAAAAGTTAACACATACCAAAAATCATTATTAAGATATTCATATTTTCTTGATATATTCATCTATAAAGGCATTATATAGTTGTTTAAATTCGCAGGCCTTCATTAACCATAGGGTTGTTAACGACTTAATCCAAATATCAGGGCGAAGAAGAAAAGCTTAGAAGAAATGCATCGGTGTCGGCGTGGAAAGAGAAAACAACGGAGAAAATGATACGTGGCAAACAATTCCAAGTGCGCGCAGCCTGGATTGGATTCGAGACCCAAAATCTCCGTTGACGGTGATTAAGTTCGATAAGAATCATTTATAATCCAGAATAACAGAATAATAATAAATTTTAGTGTTATCTGGCCAGGAGGTTACGATAGCTCAATATTTACTTTTTGTCTTTTGCTAACACCATTTTGAAAAGAACGTTCGGATTCGATATTAAGATGAAGTTTGAACGATGTTATGTGGGCCACCAGATAAGAATTCCTTCTTCAGTTTCAGTGTTAAATGTTCTAAACGAGCTTGAATTTATGATATTAAGAAAGAAGTATGTTCAACACTTTAGCTCAATCTGTAGTGCACCTGTCTACTTGAGTTGTGACCCAGGTTCGATTCGAGGAACTGCCAAAAATATATTATATTCAAAGTTAGGCCATAATTAACGGCCAGAGAAGGGAAAACAATTAGGAAGAGGGTGTTGTGCCTTTTTGAGAGTTAAACTAGTATGTAAATTGTGTGCTGATATAATAAGTTCATAAAGTGAACGTTAAAAACACCAAATATAAAAAGGATAGAAGACGCAGAGTTGCCGAATTAGAGAAATACACGTAAATATTTTATTATGAAACAACGTACTGGTATTTAATATAAATAATAAACCATCCTTAAATTAATACATGTATTTGTATTGGGGTTAACGAGCTTAAAATGACATACCACATTTAAGTTTTGAAATATCTTCTAAAATAACTTTTTAAAATTTAATGATTCATTTCTTTTTAAACTATAACACAAAAGCTTTTAGATGATCATTCAAAATATCAACAATAAAATATGTCGAGTACTTATTTGGTAAAAAATATATAACTAAAAAAGAGTGTACTATGTTATGTTATACTTGCTCTGTGGGTCAAATTACCTACATAAGTTTAACACAGTAAAACATTTAACTAAAAAAAACAGAACCATTTAAATATAATTTATCTTAAGTTTTTAACGTGGACTTTCTGAACCTACTGATTATATCAGCACACGATTTATAAACTAACTTAAATCTAGAACAAACACAACATCCAGCCTTCAGCCATCAATTCATCAATGGGAAAGGGCCGAACGGGTAGTAAGACGTGGTGCTAATAATAATAATAATAATAATAATAATAATAATGTGAAAGGGGAATCCCTCATTTCACCAATGATACATTTTTCAGCCATGCCGGAAATAGAAACCGGTAGCTTTATCTAAAAAGCCAGACATACTGCCAACTGAGCTAAAATGTCGGACAAACAGAACCTATATTATGATATATGCGATATTGCTATGGATTAAAAATATTAAATATCATACATATTTTGAGTCTTAGCAGGGTCAGCAAACTCATTATGAGCTGACATTCTACAAATTGAACATATTAGTTATGATTGATTCTCTTGGTCTTTAATGGTAAAATCTGTCATTTCATTCTGATAGGGTATAATCATCATAATCATCATCAGTACAAGGGTCTGAATGATATATTTCTTAACTTCCAAAAACTTTATTCTTTTAAGAGCTTCTCTTGGTCATCGACGCTAATGTTTTCAGTTGATTTAATTTCTCGAGCCGTTTTATGTCTTAGCTACTGTTAAGGAGGCCTAACAATACACGAGTCGGTGTTTTCTTTTTGTAAGTTTGGTCAGAATGAATTGTAGAAACTTGGTCTAATGAGCTATATTGTAAGTCTGGGTGGAGTTTATTTATAGAAATGTTGAAATATACTTAATTTTACTATAATTTCCATGAAGGTTTGTTTCATCCTTCGCATACTCATTACTTTCACTAGAATAATAATGACTAAAATAATGAAGACATTGTCTAGGGTAAAATTACACAATATGTCATAATACCCCTATGGTTGTGGTGGAACGCGAGGAAAAGCCAGTGTTTTTGCAGTTTTTATAGTTAAACTTTTTTTATATATAAACTAAATAAAATATTGCTTCATTACAAACATAAAGTTTAATTTTCCTCACGGAGGCAACAGTTGTCGAATATATATATGTCAGGAGTGTAATGAAGAGAAATAAGGAGAAAAAGTTGTCATTAAATTTTAGGGCACCCTTTACAGATATTCAACAACTGTTGAGCTTACCACGTGAAGAAAATTTTACTCTATGCTTGTATTGAAGCAATAATGATTTATTTTATTTTGACAAAAACAATTTTAATACAAAAGCATTTTGATCAAAATATTTTAATATGAAAACCCCAAAAACACTTACCTTTTCACACGTCCCCTACATCCCCACCTTAACAGCGGAATGCCAATTTATCCTAAATCCCAAACTATGACTTATAATAATAATAATAATAATAATAATAATAAACCAAAAGAATCAATTTATTAGAATTAATTTCGAGTCAAAAATACAGCTGAACGCACTTTAAATAGCATTACTCTTGGTTAAAACGAAATTAATTACCGCCTAATATATTTGTTGACAGTAAAATAAAATACAAAATACATTTAACTAAGCAAATTATCATTCATTGTTTAGTAACGTCTGAATCTATTCCGTGTACGTCGGCCATTTACAAGGTATTAATAGTTCTAAATAGGAAGCAATTATATATTCTTCATTTGTAAAACAACAATAGCATACGTCAATTTACCCAAAAAGGACGTAAGCCCAGAATCTAACCATTTAGGAGTGAACAAACGCGAAGCTTCCAATACATTCATGTGTGCTAACCACTCACCTAACCATATCACAATGAAGGAAATAAAGAGACTTTTAAAATTAAAAGTTCTTTATATAAGATATACAGCAGCGTGGGTAATGGTAGGGAGGCAAATTGGCCCCTCAAAAGTTGATGTTACCCTCTTCAGTGGTCGAATGTTATAAAACAGGCGTGTCAAACATGTTTGATCGTAAGGGCCCCAATGTATATTCAAAATATCTATGGAGATACATTTATAAAAACTCTAATGTCATTGTCTTAAGTAAAGATATTCCGTACTTGGTAAATCATTTTTACAAAAAGAAAAGAGTAGGAACCCCTCTTTAGCTCAATTAGTAACCACATATTTGTTTGAATGTTTACCAGAGATTTGAAAATTTTATTTGCAACAATGGTGAATAATAATTGTTGGCAAATGTGTGTATGTAAGCCGTAATTTCTCAAGTGTTTTCATGTGAGAAAACAAATGTTAGCATACTTATGTACTGCCAAACATTGCACATATTCAACCATTAAAATTCAACCATTTTTGGGAATTGAACTACATCGACGAAAGAGTAAAAATTTGTAACCCAACCTCGCGTGCCTGAATTCTCCAAATTATGCAAAAATCTCAAAAATCATATTCCAAAAGTTGTATTTCCTTGAAGTATAAACATAATAATAATAGGGTCACATGATGGTTCATTATAAGGTCGACAGGACACAATATCATAGTTAAGGCCGCGAGATTGACACGCTTCCTACCGACCCTGTCCCGGTTTCTTTTGTGCTTATCCCAACTGGGTCCCAGGCAGCGATTGTACTCCCTGGGTCCGAAACCACAAATTCAGGGGTGTCAAATAAACTTTTAAAATAAACATTAACACTAGCCGACCCAAATGAAATTTAATTAAAAATATTACGAGCACTAAAATATTAAAATTGAACACCACTAATATTAGATTTAATTGACTATTAAGACACGTATAAGCTTACAACACACATTTAAGAAAATTGAAAGAAAATTAAAAAATAATTGAGAGCACTAAAATATTAAAATTGAACAAACTGAAATTTGTATTACACACATTTCATGAAATCTAGAACAGATATGTTTTCTGCCATTCTAATAAAAAACAAGAAAATCGTTAAAGGAAAATGACTCTTAAAACCACCAAGATTGAATAAAATAATGTCTAGTAAAAATGGTGCGTGTGTGTGTNGGGGGGGGGAGTTGAACTATATTTGGTGTCCGCCACTCCTAGGGGTTACACTTAGGAGAAATAAAAAAAAACTACCTTTTCCTCGACTAACTATGAAGGTGGCACACTGACCTTTAAGACTCGATACAACCACATGTGCTCGGGAACGCTTTCTGGACGATGCTTAATTAATTTTTTTAGTAATTAAACGGCTTCCAACAATTATGCTAACCAAATACCTACCAGAGTTGGAGAAAATACATAAAATACAACGCTGAATAATCTAAATAAAATGAATCACTGAATGAATTGTAAAACTACAATTAAAAAATACACAATAATTGCAACTTTTGTGGGCCATTATTATGATGTAAATGTTTCAGTATCCCAATCCTACCTATGGACGTCCGGGTAAATACATTACTAATATTACAACTGAGAAAATAATATATATATATATATATATATGTTTTTGATATATATGGCAAGTATATAATACAGGATAATTAAATTCAAAGTTACAATTCAGCCCATATTTTTTTTTATGACAAATGGGTCTAAAGATAGATATTGTTTGACCATTGTGAAATGATTTACAATTGATTTATAGGTGAGTTAATATGGATTGTCTGGAATATATTAAAACATATAATCAAGCACTTAAATATAGGTATGAACAGTTTATATGTTGTTAATCAACTTAAATTAAAGTAAAGTTACCTTAGGCAACGGCTGATCTACCTGAAATTAGAGACACATTACGCTTGAACCAGAAATTGAATCGAAATGTAGGGTTAAACATTCTTCACTTGAAAAAAAAGATATATGTTTTAGTGAAATAGGTTTTTAGTCATTTAAACAATTTCCACATTAAGATTTTTTTTTAATTCTCACGATGAATACGAAAGTGATTAAAGTCTTCCTATATGGTGTAGGAATAAGGAATGTTGTTTAGATTAAGTGCACCTGTATCATCGTAGAGAAAGTACGTACATGTACATGTCAGTGTGATATTTCAATAGTGGAAAACCACCCCGAGTACCCCCACCCAAAATTATAACCTTGGACTGCCTTATGACCAGCAATCTAGACCATTGCGAGAGTAATGCCTTAAGCCATGTGATCACCAGTTCAATAGTTTGATGAGAATGGTTCCTAAGAAATAAATGTGAATTTGAGCCCTCTATTTTGTAGGCCCACAGGCTGTTTTTTTCTTTTTAAGGAAAAGGCCTTATGCATTTGAGCACCACATTTGTATGTGTCAAAACGTTTGAACTTAAGTGACTGCTACTCTCGCAATATACCTGAGCAAGAGTCGGCAACCTTTAAGTAGGGTTGTGCCGAAATAATATTGCAAAGCCGCTCAAAGTCACAACCAACCTGAGCTCACCCAAATCGTTTACATTGGTATACCACTTAATTAGTACAACTCTTAAAACCAATTTATGTTGATCTTGTAAAATGTAATTTCTGACAACATGTTTCTAAATAGAATACATTAAATAACTTTTGTTTTATGAATATTTAATATTTTAATAGAAATAAAAATAAATACAATTTTTATAAATGTCAAATGTGTTTATCAAAATATAAGTTCTGAAAATATTATTTTGAAATTTTCAAACAAAATAATTGAATCATGTATACAAAAAACACTTTGATATTAAAAATTATTAATCACATCAATGATTTTAACTAAAAATAAGGGCTTATATCTTATTTTTATTCAAATCGCTCAACGTGCCATTGTAAGTAGTTCCGCGTGCCACATTTTGTCGACCTCTGGACTAGAGTCTTAGACTACCAATGACGGAGAGATCGTGGCTCATCCCGGTCAGGTGTAGTGAGGGAAGTTTTTACTAAATGGTTTCCCACTCTCTCTCTCTCTCTCTCTCTCTCTCTCTTCATGCAAATGCGGGTATACTTCTTTTAAATTAAACCTTCCTCACCCTTAGCCCATTAGCGTTGCGCATAAGCATATATCCGAATGGGTAGTAAGACATGGTGCTAAGAAAATAAGTTAAACGACGATTTTACACCAATCTTGGCAATACATTAGACTATATTTGTTATTTTTTTGAGGGATATTAAAGCAACAAGTAGGCTACGTGTGGACTGAATGTGATTTTTAAACTATTTATAATATTTGATATTAAAAAATCAAGATTTAAGCTTCTGCTTATTGAAACTAACCTATTTCTACTAGAAGTGCAACATTACTACAGCAAAGGTTTAAAATAGTTTGTTATAGATCATACAAAAACTGTTTCCAATATTGAGAAAAATCATTTTTGAAACGCAGCTGTACCTGGGGAAAAATTAAAAGAAATATTTAAAAATTTGTGTTTTATTAAATTTGATTTTCTTATTCATAGTTTTTATTTCAAACATTAAAATGTAGTGCCTTTTAATTAATAAAATTTGGAACAAAGGTAATTAATCGAATTTTGTAAAAATAACCATTTATAATAATTTTTTATGGTGCATACATGTTCAACCTAAATTAATTCAAATAAACTTATTTCAACAGAAATAAATTTTTTCTTACCAAATATATTATTTGACTTAATCTGGATTTCTTGAACAAGATTAAAACACTAATAAACTTTATAGAAGTTAAAACCAAGCCAATTATACCTAACCATCCCAACAAGAACCAATCCTTATATTATTTTATCTAACTTAACGACCTTATCAAGCCTTAATTTACTTCTGCGACCACGTGGGATGATGCGTAAACCTCGTCTGGTCTGATTTCCCAGTGACGGACCCAGTGACGGAGAAGTTGTGATTTGAGTTCCAACCATATTCGCCCAAGTTAAATAGTTTTTAACTGATGATAATTTCACTGAATCAAACTGTTTCATAAAACCCCATTATATAATTCAGCTTCAAGAACTTTAAGACTCTACAAGCCTGTAATGATATTGGTTTGGATTAATCTAAATTATGTAAAAAGTCATGGATGAAAGTAATTTTTCCTTAAAGTAATATATGTAGAGTATCCTTTTAAGATTCATCCATGAAGAAACACTCGCTTCTCAGAAATAATGGGTAAAGGATTTCACATTTAAAATATATTTTTATACCATATTTCCTGTTAAAAGAACAACTGCGCCATTTCCTGTTAAAAGGAACAACTCCGCAGTATCTGACAAATACGTAGTATTTGGCGATGGCGCCAATTCCCTATACCAATAAGAAGCTAGCCTTCACAACACCTGTCACAGGACTCTTTTTATTAGTTAGTTATTACACTGTTGGCGAGGGGAGAAACATGCAAGGGATATGTCATATATATAAACCGTTTGTGCGTATTAGCCAGGTATCCAGGATCCAAAATCTACATCGGGATCTCCGCCCACGTACAAGTCAGTCAGAGCCATACACTGACAGTCAGAGTATAACACATTATAAAATAACTTACATTAATATCACAAGTGTGCAGTGATATAAAACATTTAATTGGAATATCTATAGTTAATTAACAGGTGTCATTTAAATAATTAAACCGTGTGTGAATAAACAGCCATCAACAGTTCTATTGCTATACATTTATTAACTATACCGTTCTAATTAGTGCTCGACCACGGAGCTATAGACAACCTAAACATCATCACAGCATTATTGTATCCGGGAATTAATCCGTAGTGTTTCAATCGACGCCCAAAGAGGGGCGATTGATTCCATAGTGTAACAAGCCTATCTCCAAACATTGCCTAGTCACCTTTGAGAGACATGGTTTAGAATCCTAAAGGTGGGTATCCACTAATGCGTATCCACGTATCGCGTCATAGTTGCATATCATCTGGTGATACGATACGGTTCAACACAAGCTGTGTTTTTTTTCCGTCTCATCACTGCGTATCCTTATCAAAACGGAGGACACGTGACTAAGATTCGTATTGAACTTGGGTGTTCAGTTCTAGTTATTATGCAGCAATGAGTACATCTCTGCAAATAGCAGCAGCCTCTTACATTATTTATTCATTATTCGGTTTTGAAAAATAATAAACGAAAATCACCGTGATGGTGGGTGTCAAAATTGTAAATAATCGGGGAGGTGTATAGTGGAACAAGTTTATTGGTTGACTTAAATGTCCAGTTTGTCGGTGTATTGTAAAAACATTTCACTAGAATGCGCCCAACTGATTTTGAGTTTTGTTATCTTCAATTGAGTCCAACATTTATAATCAAGATACTACATGTATGTTTCTACAAATCGTGTGATCTTACTCCACTCCATTGGGCCCAAAATATCGTCATAACAACAGTACACGGAAAAAGCCTTACTAACAAAAACCAAATTTCTACACAAGGTTTCCGCTGAGCGTCCTCAACAGAAATGAATGTTCAACGCAGCAAAATGGTTGTCCGTCCACTAATGTTTCAACCTGGTGTCGTATCATTCCTTTGATGTGAGGATGAAAAACCGACAAATGGCCGATAGGGCCCGTTGCCTATCTTTGTATAACATTTGACACGCCACTTTGCAACGATTTTCGGCCCCCACTGATACGCAACGATGACACGTTACGCTGATACCCAACAATGGATACCTGCCTTATAGTAATAACCTTTCTTGGATGTTACGCAAAGCAAATCACGTGATGAACGGGCGATTCGTAGCTTCCTACAAGTGCAGTGCAGGGCATTGTTAATAATCCCACTTGATTTAATTAAAACATTTATTTGCTCAAAATAAATCATAACCAAAGATAGAGTTTAATTTTCTTCACGTGGTGAACTTAACATTTGTTCAATATCTGTCAAAGGTGTCCTGAAAATTAATGACAGCTTTTTCTCTTAATTTAATAAGTATGCCATATAATGCTGTTCTACTCCTGACAGATATTCAAGAACTGTTTATATTACAATGTATATAAAATTCAACTCTATGTGTGTACTGATGCAATATTTTATTTATTTTAGCTAAATTTCTTTTTTGCCATTAAAACTGTAAAAATACTGGCCTTTTCTCGCGTTTCCTACATCCCCACCTTCAATTATTAATAATAAATCTATACTCAAATGTCTATAGCAAATCATATGATTACAAATAAATATTACAACCAATCTCATTGATGATTAGTTATAGGCTTAAAACTTAAAATGAAAAAACAATCACGAGAAGAAAAATATATACTCTGTGGTGGAAATTCTAAACTAAAATACTATAAATACTTTCCGAGAAGAGTATTAAATTTAACGAAGTTCACTGAGAGATAATATTCCCGCTTGTTTTTGTTTTTTCACTTTTTCCTTGCATTATTACTCTCTAGTCTATTTCATCCAAAACTTCCCCTTCTCTGGAACTTCCCGATTCATTTAAACTTAATGATCAACTCCAATAATTTAAAACCCTTTTCCTGGAAAATCTATACGCTCAACAGTGCCCTTGAAGACTTCAACGCTTCCAAACCTTAACACGATTCCAACATTCATATTCGTTGAAGGTATGTTAACGAGATTTAGAAGACGGTTCTTTTTATAGGTAAAAAAGTGTTCAAAAATTATGAAGTTTTATTTCTGTTTTAAAATAAATAATACCATTTTACTTGGGTTTAATTACGTGTAGTCATTTTCCAAGAAGGAATTAGTGATAGCTTTCGACACAAATCTTTTACTTGTGTGTGAAATAAATCAGTTTGCCCTAAAGGCAACTATCGGTTTCGTTCATGTGACTTGACCTGTTCGAAACGTCATGTGTTTTATTTTCACTTTGTTTTAATAATGGCTCACTCGCGTATGTGGGCAATTGTTAAAAGGCGTCAATCTCATCTGGTGTGTCAGTCATGAGAAGGTTTGGGGTTTGAGTGTCAGCAGGGTGAACTGAGTTTTCTCTCCCTTAATTTTTATCTGAATCTCCCTGCACTCAATTGTTGGTACACTTTCTAAACGCTACCTTCCTCATCGCTATCCCGATAGTATAAATATGCGAATAGCATGATAATATAGGTATACGTGGAACATTGGTTAGTAAAATCTCACAAATTAAATATCAAGTATAGCCTATTAAACACCAAATAAAAGAGAAATAATTTGATATAAAGTTATCTCAGTTATTTTATATTCTAACTAGTGGCTCGTTGCAGCGATATCTGCAAATTACAGCGTTAAAATGTATTCATTCTTTTTTACTGGGAAAAATTCTATAGAATGAAGCCTCATTCGACTTTATATTTAAAGGTTTACTTGTCAAAGGCAACATTCAATTGATTTTAATCTTTCAGTGTTTAATTTTAAGCAAAGAGTAAGTTTTTCTTCTTCACCCTACGATTATAATTTTAAAACGTCCCCTCTCCCAGTTCTTTAATTATTTGATGGGTTTTTACAACTTAAATAAGAATCGAGCTATTATTTTTAAACAAAGAGAAATAGTCTTTCTACCGATATAAAAAATAAACAAATCAGGGTTTTCATGGTGATGTACGCAAATAATGATTGTACAGATGAATCATCCACGCACATCAGAAGAGATGGAAATTTGCTAAATAAATTAAGGTTTTCTTTGGAAGCTACTATTTTGCCGACAACCTGAACCGTTAGCCTTTAAAATGGGTGACAGTTTGTCAAAATTAGTTCAACCGTTTTCTCATAATTTCAATAACTTGAAATGGCTATCAGAGAAAATGTGAGAGTAAGCGTGAGTATGTAAGTGTGTGAGTGAGTGTGAGAGAGTAAATGGGAGAGAGTGAGTAAGAAAGAGTGAGTGAGTGGTATCCAGTGACTGTGAGAAAGAATGTGTGAAAGGGATAGAGTGGGAAATGGAAGGTTTGTCTATGTGTGTGTGTGTGTGTGTGTGTGTGTGTGTGTGTGTGTGTGTGTGTGAGAGAGAGAGAGAGAGAAAGAGTTNGAGAGAGAGAGAGAAAGAGAGAGAAACAGTGTGATATAGTGAGTGTGTGTGTGTGTGTGTGTGTGTGTGGGGAGGGGGTGAGAGGAGAAAGAGAGCATGTGTGTATATGTGAAATATAGTAGTTTTGTTAATTTGCTTTTAATTTGAGAATTATAGTCAATATTGTTTACTTAAATGCAAGTTAACGATAACATTACAATAACCATTAATGCTTCCCCAGCCTATAAAATTAATTCCCTCAGTTAAAATATATCTAGATAAGAGATGTGCTAGGACCAGCTAATATAACAACCATTTTGGGATCAGATATAAATATTCAAAAATAAAGAAGAAGGAAAAGTTTCCATGCAAAAAAAGATATTCTTACCTACTATCAATGGTTTGTTTGGTTATGTATAGATTTTTCCCATAATTTTATATTTTTTCCACCGTACGACTTAAGTATGTGTTGAGTTATTATTTTTAACCAACGAGAAATATTTTAATTGCAGAATGAGTTATAATTTTTAACCAAAGATAAATAATTTATCCACTGGTATAAAACCATGCACAAATAATGGATTCCATGGTGATGTAAACAAAGAATGAAAGGCTGAGGATTCTCTGGAATAATTAGATTTTCGTTGGAAACTACTATTTTTCTCGACATCCCGGACCCCTAAACTTAAAAATGAGTGATCGTTTGTCAAAATCGGTTCAGCCACTTTCTCGTAGTTTAAATTGCCGGAAATGGGTTTATCAAATTATATGTTAAGATTCAAAATCAATTTATCGTTTTTGAGCCTATAATACATACCAAAACATATTTCATCATCATTTTATCATGTTAGAAACAAAACATAGAAAATATTTTCACGAAATTAACAACGTAACCTTTTAATTTTCAAATCAGGCTCAATATTATTGATTTGAATGCAAATTAATGACAGCAGCTTTCCAATAAAAAATAAATATCTCCTCAGTTTAAGCATCTCAATTTAGATGTGCTATGACCAGCATAAAAAAAATATTAATCCAAAGATAAAGTTGTGATGTGTTCAGACCAAAAAATAAAGATTGAGATATTATTTTTTAGCCAAAAGATATATTTTATTTAGAGATTTACAGCCATGTAGCAAATAACGGTTCCCATAGTGACTTAACAAAGAATGAAAAACTGAAAATGATCTGTGAAAATCGGGGTTTCGTGGAAAACTACTATTTTTCCCGACATCCTGGACTCCTAACCGTTAAAATTAGTGGTCGTTTGTCAAAAACTGTTCAGTCATTTCCTCGTAATTTCTACTATCGGAAACGTGATTATCAAATTATATATTAGACTAGCTCGCACACCTAAGATCATCTTATATTGGTGAATAAAAGAGAACATAATTTGTTTTAAAGTTTGAACACCTTAAATGGATTAGACTCTAAGACCCAATACGAGAGAGACTGGGGTAGAAATATCGACCTAATATACCAAAGACGCATTTTTAGTCTGGGTGGTAATCATTGTGTGCAATGTGACCAGATGCCTCTGGCGCAAGGGAGGACAAGGACTCCCAAAATGTAGGACGTTACAAAATAAAAGTTAAAAATTTATATGTATACATTCATTAATTTGTTTTATAAATAACCATATTGCATAATTTATTGTACGTTAAAGCATATTTTTCAGATTATCTTATCCTTTTTAAAATGCCTTATTGGTTTACAATATACTAAATAAAACTTTGAGCAATTCATATGATAACAACTATACTTAACCAAAAACAAACCCTTGACCGAGTCTACATTCAAATAATATCTCTAATTTGTCCATTGTGCATAAATTAAGGTGAATAAAACCTCTCAATATGGGAATTGTATCCTGGCAATGAAAACCAAACCTGCCATTTTCAATTGTTCAGAATGACATTCCTCATGTTTACTACTCTCAAAACACTTTATCCACTTACCACACTTTAAGAGAAAATAACACCAAAACCTAACAATTTTTTGTTGTTGGTCAAAATAAAACATTTGGAATTTTTTTTAAATTCCTTCTGCACACCGGATAAAGGGTTGAAATGTAGAAAATGTCAGGGCAAAGGATGACATATGGTCAACCTGATATTTTGCCACTATAGACATCATTACAAAAAATAAAAGTCACTGCTGTTTGTATCCAGTACAGGACAATGGTGCAATTAAATAGTTTTTTTTTTACCAAATAACATTCTCACTTAATTATCAGCCTATTTCGAGGCAAATGCTGAAGAATTTTCTTAAACCTCAGCCATATCTCCCTGCCCAATGTTCACTTAAGCTACTGCACGATGCTTTTATTTAGTATTGGTACCAAAGGGAAGTGTTTACTATTTTATTTTTCCAAAAAAGAAAACCTCGGTCCCACACACATTTCTATAGCCATACCTAGGAGGCGTGGATTTCACAGGTGAATAGTTTGTAGCGAACTTCCTCCAGCCCTCCTCTATCTCTCCCTCGGGACCGCCAAACATTCAGGACACTTATTGAGGATGGCAAGTTGCGTGATATCTGGCCACTTCGTCTTATTTCGTCAGTACACCTGGGATATGCAGTTTTCATATGTATTCATACGCAATTATGTCTTTAACTAGTTGCAGGTTACAGCCTGTAGACCTGTACGAGAGGTTGTAGTTACAGGGGGCAAAGGTTTTTATCCCGAGTGGTGCCTGTTAGAATGTTGTATGTGTACGACATAATAACTATATATTCATATTCCTTTAGTTAGTCATGTTTTTATCCAGCCAAGAAATCCTAGGCTACTAACTTGAGATTTAAGCTAGAGAAAAGGGTGTTCTTAGCATTAGCTACTATATTAACGAAATTATTTCTTGACCAGAGTTTCAGAGAAGAAGCGATAGATATACAGCACTTTGCTATAAAACTTCACATATGCCATTCACATGGCCTTGAGGATTTATTTCACTTTGATTGCTTGCACTTTCACACACTCACTCTCCAAACAAAAGGAAACAAGTCTATTCTACAGTTGTGTTAAGTGGTTGTAAGAGAGTGAGTGGATTACATGTTGTATATCCTAATACAGACTTCGCACTTCGCGTGTTTATTTGCACTTCTCCGGCAAACTGCACAGCAGAACTAACTTTCTCGAGTCAAAAGCAAAGAAATAATTTTATACATTATAAAAATGATGGAGGAGAAGCTAGATTCCATAGTAATCATGTCCATAAAGTCATGTTTTCAAACTTCCCTCTCTTGTGATGTCATTAACACTTTGGCTTCTTAGAGAATGTCTTTATTTAACTTATCTGTGGAGCAATTTATGTAAATGGTAGATATTCTGCTAATTTTATACAAAGAGAACCCCTTTTTTAAATTTACTTGGATGAACGGTTAGTTTTGTATTTTTCTAATCATTAAAAAATATAAATAATAATTATAGTTACAATTATTTTAGGAAAGATTAGTAAAACCAATATGTAAAAGGCGACAAAATATTGTTTGTACACAGGCCGCAATAAGAAATGTCCCATTTGCTATAACACGCCCGATTAACCGAGTAGCTTGGACACACGATTGAACCATGCCAGATAGCGCATCATGGTGGGGGTTTCTGAACTCTTCTCAAGAGAAAAACAAAATGGAGATTTCTTAAATATAATTTTGTTTTAAAACATTTTCATTTGCACATGGTAAGATTATTTAGATTGTGGTAAGAGCGTTCTTATGGAACCACCAAGAAGAAAGTTGTGACATAAAAGTTAAGTTTTACAAAGTAATAATGTTGGAAAGTATCATATTATTATATATTTCATGGAGGTTTATAGCTTTTCCTAACTCGGTGATAAAATTTATCTCTATATACACTATAAATATAATATTGTGATTATTTTACACAAGAAAAATATTTAACAGTCATTACTTTTCAACGCTGATGTATAACTGTATTGCTTAAGCTATGTTTATTTTCGTTTTAAACTTGACTTACTGTCACCCACTTCGGTGGCCGCATGGTCTAAGGCGCTACTCTCACAATAGACTAGACTACTGATGACTGGGAGATCGTGATTCTATCTCGGTCGGGTTTATTGATAATATTTTCCCTAAATTTCCCACTCACGCACACACTCTCTCTCTCTTTCTTTCACTAGCAAAGATGGGTATACTTCCTCTAAATTAAGCCTTCCCCATCTCTAACCCATTAGCTTAATCAATACATAAGCTTATAGACCAAATGAATAATAAGACGTTGCGCTTAAAAAAATACGGATGTTTAATATATTTCCATTAAAAAATTAAAATTGTTGAGAATTTACAATATGTTTAAAAAAACTCCTCTCAACTCAGAATTTAAAGCAGGTAAATTACCAAATTGCACCAATACTGTTTCTTATCCAGGTGCTTGGAAACTAAATGATTGATCCATGAGGCTCTCACAATCGTCTTAAAGCCCTGTTCGGATAGCGAAGTGGTGAGCACAAGTGGTCCTTGAAAAACTCCCACTCAGTAACCCTTGGAGTAATTTGATTATACATATATTTATCGACGCTTGTAGTTTTGATATTGTCTTTATTTCTTATTAACTAATCATTTTCTTTCAGGTATTTTTCGTGAAATGCGACTGCTCATCAGTTAGAAATAAGGTGAAAATCATGTGTGACCTATAGTGTCGGGTACACGATTTAATTTGTTCTAGTGCTTACATTTGGAAGTCAAGACGTGATGTATTCAGACATCGGCTTCCCCGCGTCAGGGCCAACGTTATAGTCTTGAAGATATTATTTTTCCTTCAGTGATGGCAATAATTTCATCCACTTAAGGCTTTGAGAAAATCTCCAAATAAATTAGAAGTAATGTCTTACACACTACTTTTACACTGAAAGGAAGCAGTCTTACCTTTTTGGATTACAATATGGCCTTATCTTATAAACTGCACAGTAGTGAAACCATGCAAGGTAAGCTTATTACCTGTCAGGGTAAACGAAAGTTACATAATGCAGATATATTTATACTGTAGTTCAAAATGTTTCCGCCAGATGAGTTATTCAAGTAGTACTCACGCCATCCAGTAGAAGCGGGTCGTTTCGTGTGAGTCATTTAACATGGCCGTCTTCATCTCTAAATCGTATCTGGGTTGTTGCTTGCAGCTTTACTACTTGTCAACTTCCCCCTTAGCTTACAATGCCTAGATTGCTCAGTTGGCGGAAGATACGTCTACTTACTCTCCCACTTATTATACCTTCTCTTTTCCACTCAATTGCAAACATAACTAATCTATTGCTCATGAGAAGGTCAGAATTATGGTCCATCAAAAAATGTATTTGTAACACGGTTAATTTTAACACAAAGGTTAAAAATAGTCCTCTCAATAATATATCATTTTAACTTTTTTTATTGACCTAATGGCAATATTTGTTTTTACCCCCGCATCTTACTACTTGTTCAGGTTATTCACACATGTACTAATTACGCTAATGTCTTAGAGATGAGGAAGGTTACATTTAAAGGAAGTGTACTCATATTTGCATGGAGTGAGAGTTGAAAAACATTTAGGAAAAAACCCTCTCAGTAGCCCAAACGGGATTCTAGCCCCGATCTCCCTATCATCGTAAGTCTAGTCCTACACGATAGTGACGCCTTAGACCATTCGGGCACCAAAGCAGGTAGACAAGTTATTAAACGTTTGTAATCTATATGCACTTGGCCGCTAGCTTTAGGCCATGGTTACACATGTATTCTATTTATTGCGGTGACCTGGCGCTCTAGGAGTAAGGTGTTGGACTTCTGTTCTGGGGGTCCGGGGTTCAATTCTCGGTCCCAGCACAGATTTATCTGATAGCCAAACCCTTCCTTCACCTCTGAAAATACATGTATCAATCACAACTTGTGAATGTATAGAGTGCCAGGCCTCCACCGTGGTTCGGATCCCACGTTAAACTGTAGGCCCTCCATTTCATCTCACAATCACTCTATCAATACACATTAGCGTAAGTGCGTACAACCTGAACGGGCAGTAGGACGTGGTGATAATAATAATAATATTAATAGTAATCTATTTCTTACTTTAGTTGTATGCTACCTACTTAGATGGCGTGGTCAACTAACGTGCTAGTTTTGTGTTAACTTAGACTGCCGAGGACGAGGAGATCGAGGTTCTAATCTCAATCGGGTGAACTGATGGTGGTTATCCCTAAATGGTTTCCCACTTTCCCTTCATACAAATGCGGAATCACTTCCTCTAGCCTATATTTAACCTTCCCAATTCCTAACCCATAAGTGTAATTAGTACTAAAGCGTATAGCCCGAATGGTTAGTAAGACATGATGCTAAGTATTATTATTATTAGATGTATGTTGAACACAAAAGTTATCAACGTATTTTTCTAAGGGAGGGATGAGAATAATACATTTGAGAAAAAAAACACATTCGCGCTAGCGTGGAGAAAGAAAAGGAAAATAAAAATGACCCCCCTCACCCCTTGAGCATGCCCCTACCCAGGTAGAAATTGAAATTCATATTTTCCTGTGTCAAGTTCAAGTAGCAAGTGGCAAGTGTCTTGAACCCCTCGGTCACGATTCCAGGTTGAACTTTAATCATAATCTACTTATTTTATGGTGGAAATGGTAAAAAAAAAATGTATAAATTAGTCTAATAATAATAATAATAGTGCAATATGAACTTGATTCCAGGTGGAACTTTAATCATAATCTACTTATTTTATGGTGGAAATGGTAAAAAAAAAATTGTATAAATTAGTCTAATAATAATAATAATAGTGCAATATGAACTGCATTCACCACAACTTTAAATACGTTAGTATGAATTCAAAGTCGAGTATTATTTAATGGGAGAATAAAGAAGTGACTTCGATTAATGAAGAGAGTTACCTGTGCCATTGTTCAAAGAACTTGCAATTCTTCCAAATAAAGGGCAAACCTACTCCAGGGAACAGTTTTTGAAAACGTTCCTATTTCTGTTGACGTTATTTACCCAAAATATAATGATAGCCCTACAACAAATTACCTAACGAAATGAATCCGTGTTAGAGATGAGTTTTAACCTAAAGTAGCAGCTGATGCTTGCGTGTCAGAGCTTTGCGTGAGGATCGGGTTACCATGTTACGCAGTTCAATACTTGCTGCAGATTTGACTGCAGGGTTAACATTTTGACAGTAATGATATGTGGAAATGAATACTGGTATTAATAATGTTAATTTTTTTTATTGATAGGCTATCTTTGAAGTTGGTTTGCTAAATATATCTGTTTAAAATATTGTTGAATAAAAATTAGACTTTGGATGTAGCATTCGCTTAACTGCGTGTTCAGGAGACAAAGTGCTTTTTAGGGTTTCTAAATTTACCTTGTTTAAATACTAGTGTAACATAATTTACAATCGCACAACTAGGGCATCACCATGAATAGGGAAAAAAAGAACAATGTTCTGTTGTGCAAAACTAAGATAAGCTTAAATATTATTAAATTGTAAAAATTCCAAAACATAACATAGTTTAGGTGGCCGGATTAAGGTGGTACGGAAGAGGACGCGAGAGAAGGCCAGTGGTTTTGCAGTTTTTATGACAAAACCTTTTTTTGCCCTAAATAAATAAAATATCGCTCTATTATGAACCTATAATATAATTTTCTTCACGTGTTGATACCAAAAATTCCTGAATATATCTGTCACGAGCATGGTGGCATTATCTAACAAACTTTTCTTATATTAAAAGAAAAAATTTGTCATTAAATCCCAGAAAACCCTTGACAGATATTCAAGAAATTTTGAATCCACATTGTGAAGAAAATTATATTCTATGTTTATAATAGAGCAATATTTTATTTATTTTGGTCATAAAAAGGTTTTGCCATAAAAACTGCAAAACCACTTACCTTTTCTTACGTTCTTATGTTTTCTTACACACCCTCATATTTACTATCATCATCCCTTCATCTCATCGATACATGAAAGAGCCTCCACGGAAAGGATGTATGGTTAGTACATTTGGGCGTCCCCTGGACAACGGTACATTGGTACTGGCTAATCCTTCCGCAAACTGAACCACAGATACATGTAGCCCCCATTAATCGTTAATATACAATAACTCAATGATTGACATTCAAATCAATCTTCAAAGGTAGACAATTGAAAAATGTTTTGATTCAAGTCAGTTTGACTATATTTAATATTTAATTTAATGAAAAGTTTAATAACAACTAATTCTAAGCAATATACATATATTTTATATAGTAAGAACCCATTCCAAATAAATTGAATGGTTTTGTAAGAGTCAGTTTTATTTTTATAACTTGCTTAAAAGAAATAGCAAACTTTGAACGGCCTCTTAAACTGGATATAAATGTTTTGTGAGATGTTTTGAAAGCTATTGTGAAAAACAGTTTCTGTGTGCTTTAAACTCATGTCAGATATATCTTCGGGGTAGAACATACTTTTAGGAATCCTTTCCTCACTTAAATGTTTTCGAAAGTATATCAAAATAATTTTAAAGCCGTCCTTTTAATAAAATGTGCATTAAGTTACGTTAAATCTGTATTATTTAATTTTCTTTTCAATTTCTTGACAGCCTTATTAGGTGTATTTTGGTTACAATACAGGTACGCAATAATATTATTTTTTATTTTTCTTATTTTTCGTTTTAGTAGTACTATAATTAAATGCGTTCAGCCCACGTGTAGTAAGACGTGATGCAAAACCAACTATATAAGGTTTGGTTAAGAAAATAAGAAAAGATATTTAGTTTTTTGCATTCATTGAAACACTTGCTATACTCATAAAGTTTGAATAAAAAATATACTTCTTACTTTATCTTATAATCGTGACAATTTTAGACATCGAGATATGATGGATATTAAAGTTTTGGTTGCCTGAACTCAGAGATGTGGGCTTTAAAACGTTGCCAGTTTCCAAATCTGTTTGTAACTGGGTCTAAATCTGTAACGATCTCAGGGATATCGTTCATAGTTAATAATTAGATGTTAAATGGTCATAGCTCGAGGCAAAATTGATATTTTAAATCATGCTCTAAAATGAAGAATGTTTTGATAATAAATTATTTTTGAACATTTAAAATTGTTTTAAAGCCACTATAACAATTTGGTTCAAAGTGTATATTTGAGGATTGGTTTGACTTATAATTAAAATTGAATACTTGTTTTTCAAATATTACATTTTTAAGGTTAGTTTGTCTGTGAAAATTTGAAATTGTTTGAAAATGGTTGTATGATAAGATGGATAGCACGTAATAGTTATTTTTTTGAAAATAAATAAAACAATCAAGTGGAGCTTATTGAAAACAATCTTTTGAAAATTTTGTTCCAGGCTAAGCTATAATATAATATAAAATTACTATAATATATTATACTATAAAATATTATAAAACTCTGTTATACCATTAATTAATTAATTTTTTATCTAAGAGAAACCCTCCCAGTTAATATACAAAATAAAACAAAACTTGACAAGGTCTCTTAATTCTATAAATTTATTTAGTTGGGATGCTTAACGTTATTTTATAAGCACACATACTAACTTACCTTGGAAATAAAACAAAACTCCATGAATTCGTGCGACTTTGTCAATCTTTTAGTATGAACATCTAACCATTTAACTTTCACTTCCCAAGCAAATTAATTACTACAGCAAACGACTTACAAACTAATTTAATCTAGAATAATAATCCTTATACCACACACCTAACTATTTTAACACCGCGTCTTACTACCCATTCGGGTTATATACTCCATCTAACTTTAACTTCGGATAATAGGATTATTATTAGCACCGCGTCTTACTACCCGTTCGGGTTATACGCACTTACGCTAATGTGTAATGGTAGGGTGATTGTGAGATGAAATGGAGGACCTACATTTTAACGTGGAATCCGAACCACGGTGGAGACCTGGCATTCCCCACATTCACAAGATGTCTTGTCAGAGGTGAAGGAAGGGTTTGGTAATCAGATAAATCTGTGCTGGGACCGAGTATTGAACCCCGGCCGCCAGTACAGAAGTCTAACACCTTACCCCTAGACCGCCAGGTCACCGACCGGATAATAGGACAATCTCATGCAAAGCATGGGTCACAACAAAATAAATAAGTTGAAATAGTGACAATTTAGTAAAAATTTTATTTGATACACAAATATCCAAGCATTAGAACAAAAACCTTTCTCTAACAACAATCAAAAGTTGATCTTTGCACAGTAAAAAACTTGGCCAACGACCCATAAGCTTAATTCCAAAATGTAAAATTGATGGCTGTAATGAATTTTATAAATAGAAAAATAGTTAGTCAAAATTAGGTACTTATAACAAATTTGCATAATGTATTTTATTAAAACAATTATTTACTATCTTAGAATACTTCAATAAAGTCAACTAAAAATCTTGATTGGGTATGGACATAGTTAAGATTGTGTTTTTTAGTGATAAATATAACATAAAAATCCTAATCTTAATTTTAAATACATTTAGGTCCTATAGCCACATATCAATAATATATAAACTTATATTTTCAAGCGTGTATAGCCGTGTTATATTTTATTTTCTGTATACATGCTAAAACTGAACAAAAAAACCTTTTAGTCACTTTTATTTTTTAAAAAAGTGCCTTTTAGTTGAAAAGGAGACGTGTTGTGACCCTTGAAATATTAAATATCTTCGTGAACATCAACTGTGATCGAACCAGAATCCACTAGTTTTAAGGTAGACCACTCTTATCATTAAAGAAAAGAGACGCTTTTTCAAACTTAACAATAAAGTAAATAAAACATGATGCTCGACAGCGTGTTAGAAAGAGGAGGTATTATAATACTTAATTTTCAGAGACGGTCAACACGACAATAATAATTGTTGAAATGCACGGTTGTAAACAAACAAAAAATCACCCTGCAGGCACCAATAAAAACTCAGTTTATGACCAATAAAAGCTTTTCATTTCTACTTTATATAGACTATAGCACCACAATTCCCCTGCACCCTTCACCATCAACATACCTGATTAATATGATACTTAACTTTAGCGCATTCGAATCAAACAAATTGTTGGCCTGATTCCTAATTTACATTTCACTGATGACTAGAGAGTACTTAATAAATTAATTTCAGAAAAACAATCATATTTCCAGTTTTAAAGACGTGTTCATAAAATTACACAGTAATTACACAGTAATAAACAATTCGAAACAATTATTTTTCATACCAAACTATTTAAGAACCAAACGTCTCCATAATGAAGCAACACAGTAACACACTGGAAAAGAAAACATAAAATGAAATTGCGTAAGTCCTACTGTTGAAAATAATGTTATTGCCTGACACGAGCACAAGTGGTCACAGGGATTAAGGCATCACGTTCGCAATAGGCTAAATTGTTGACAATGGGTAGTATGGAGTTTTTTTCTGTTGTTTTCTCCACCTCTGAGAAGACGTGTAATAATCACAACTTGTGAATGTGTGAAATGCCAGGCCTCCACCGTGGTTCGGATCCCACGTTAAACTGTAGGTCCTCCATTTCATCTCACAATAACCCTACCACATTAGCGTAAGTGCGTACAACCCGAACGGGTAGTAAGACGCGGTGCTAATAATAATAATGTTTTACCCATCACCTATTCATGCTAATTCCACTGCGTTTCTTTTAAAATGCTCTCCCAATCACTAGATTAAGTAATTAATAAGCCTTATGTTTAACGTATTAATTAAAACAAATGACTGCACTTGGGATGATTTTGTTCCACATTGTGTTTTTTGTTTGTTTTTTAAGCACCACATCTTATTAACCGTTCGTATTATAAGATAGTAGGTTATGGTTATTAATATATTAATACTCTCTACAGGGGAATTCTGGTGCATTTAGCTAAAATTAGCCCTTCTTATTCTTATTTTAGAATATATTTTGATATTGTTCTGAGGCACTATTAACATTCTTGAAGTCTGAGAGTAAATGGAATTAAAAAAACACAAATGTTATAAAAATGAGTGGAGTAGATTAATAAATATATATATTGAAACAATAAAATAATTTACAGTTAGAATCGTAAAAACAAATTATTTTGTCATCAATGATTAAAAGGAATAAATAGTCAAAACATTGTTAAAATGTTTATAATTTTTAAAGAGTTATTGAGAACATGTAAGTGTTACACGCTGGACTAGATATGAAGAGTTAAGAGGAAATGTATCCTTATTAGCTTTAAAAGAGAGGGAAAAACTATTTAGGAATAAACACTCATACTACGCACGACCATGAATAGAACTCTAACCTCCTTGCCACTGGTGAATTAGAATATACGATCTTGATGTTTAGTCCGCGTGACAACCTATGGTATAAAAGTGACAACACGCTTTTAACTCTAAGTGAAAACTAAAAATATGACTTTGTGTGAATCCTGTAATAGTGACAAAATGCAATTAAAAGTTAGGTCTGAGCGCTGTAGTTTAGAAACTAAACCATTACCCTTTGAAGGGTTGAGGTAGACCCTTTGTTCCATTGCACGACATAACGTATTTCGACGTCACGGCATATACCACCTATACGAAGGGCGTCTTTCTAAAGTGAGTTACCCTGTTTAGAAGTAGACGTGAGTCCCTTTGCATAGATTCATTAGTATGTTAATTTCCCTTCGGATGCCGATGTTACCCGACTTCGGGGAAACTTTATATTAAGTTGCCGCTGCACTTGAGACAGGTCTACGCCCCCAATCTTGGGGCGAGACAACCAGAGTTGCAACGTTGATAATGACTTGCACATAATTTCAGACGGTGTCTTGATTCGATTTGCCCTTGGGGGGAGTGTGCACGGGTTCGAACCGAACCTCCCCCTCTATTACACTCACACAGACCGACTGGGTAAGTTTGCAGACTCTTGGTAGTACCCGCGTCTTGACGTTAGAAGTTGAGGATAATTATTGAAACTCTATCAATTTCAGGTGCCTTAAGGACAAGTTCGCCGTCAAGTGCCATCGACGACAATTTGTTATCACGTTTACAAACCTGTCTAAAGTTATGGATATTTTTAAACACCATGCCTTACTAGCTATATGAGTTGTCGGAGTTTAGTAATGTGTTGATGGGGTAAAGTTAGGAAGAGTTCAGAGGAAATTAACCTGATTTTTTTTTCAGTCAGAGGGGGAAATATTTAGGGGAAAAATCACCCTCAGCACACCCAGCTGGAATTCTAAACCGAACCTTGCCGTCACCAGCAAAGAAAACTAGATAATCTTGACATTTAGTTTACCTGCCCACTAATGCAAGTTAAAGTAGCAGTTAAGGAACAAGTTTAATGACCTATGAATGCATTAAAGTAAATATAGTAACGTTCAGCAAAGGTTCTTCCAATGGTGATTGAAAGTGAATGTTTTAACGTGAAATATTTCGACTCTATTCCTAAATGGTAAATACTAGTTGATAGTTTATTAATAATAATGCGCAATTTATAAACACAGACTTCTAAGGAACCCAAGGTTTATAAACTTTCTTAACTTTAGACATCACACTTAGTATTAAACACTCAACCTTATACTATATAATATTAAAAATAATAATAAGACCAGGCACTTTAAAACAGGGACCCGTAGATAAATAAAGTACTAACATATTTTATGAACCATACCAGAAACAGCCCAAGGACCCATAAAGATTTGATTGACTTCTATAGTCACTCAGTAGCGGAGATAGATGATTAGATAATATTTACAGGGGTGTACGAAGGTCACATTTTAATTGGGAAGCAAAGCTTGAAACATTCAAAGCAAAGTGGAAGATAACGTATTGGTTGTTGTCATATAATACCACGTTTAATTTTTAAATTATTTAATAAATGCATATAATTCAGTGGCAACGGAACCTTATTTGTGTAAGGGATGGATGGGGTAGACAAAAAAAGGTTATTGTTTTATAGTCTTGGTCCTCAAAACAAAAGAGGGCCTTTCCCGAAAAAAAAATTGAAAATGGTATGCTTCTTGACACTATTTCAAATGGTCCTTTAACAGTTTTAAAAAATAATTGTGTATCACTATAAGCTAATTAGATGGGTCATCTCATAGCAAATTTTTGAAAATCCAATGCTTCTAGAAATTATATAGAGTGGACTTCACCTAGATCTTTTTAAATTATTCTCCTCTATAATTTATTTGAAATGGTCCAGATCCAGAATATTTTGAAATTAGGATGCCGTTAGAAGCTATGCAAAGTAAGCCTCCCCCAGAATCTTTTGGAAATTCAGATACCTTTACTAGTTATTTGTAGGTCCTTCCCCATAATAATTTTGAGGTTTAGAGGCTTTTAGACGCTATTTAGTATGTTCCCCGGTCGAATTTTGTTTATTTGAAAATTATTTGGTTCCAAAAGCTATTTGCAAGGGTTTTTCCCTGGATGGTTTTTGAAAATCTGGTGCCTCTAGAAGCTATTTGTAATGGCCTACTTCTTCTGGATTGATTTTTTTTGAAAATTGGATGCCATCAGAAGATATTTAGAGTGGTCCTTGTTTGTTTGTTTGTTTCATATCTGTAACCTTTAGTTCATGAAGTTACAATTTGGAAGGTATTTATATTTTGATTAAAATAATATTGATGATATTATTATTATTAGTACCACGTCTTACTACCCGTTCGGGTTATACGCACTTACGCTAATGTGTAATGGTAGGGTGATTGTGAGATGAAATGAAGGACCTACAGTTTAACGTGGAATCCGAACCACGTTGGAGGCCTGGCATTCCTCACATTCACAAGATGTCTTGTCAGAGGTGAAGTAAGGGTTTGGTAATCAGATAAATCTTTGCCGGGACCGGGGATCGAACCCCGGCCGCCAGCATAGAAGTCTGACACCTTACCCCTAGACCGCCAGGTCACACTTGATGATATTGAATTTAATATATTTTCTTTTACTTGTCTACCTGCTTTATCTATGCTGGCATAACAGATGGTCACTAGTCGTGTCCAAATACTGTTTAGTAGTTGATGTAAATAAAATGTACTGAAATAAGTTCTATTTAGTGAGATATTTAATGTGATCATAATCCATCGAAATTTTATTCTTCCTTTGAAATATTTCGAAGATGAGAAGGTTATTACTCTTGCGGGTGTCGAAGCGAAGGAAATTTGATCTTAGCCTTCGACTTGGGTATTTCTAAACTTTGTGCACCTCTAATGTTTTTGCTGTTGTATTTTAGCACCACTTATTACTATCCATTCGGGTTATTCGCTTAAATACTAATTACGTCAGCTAGTGTGCTAGGGATGATGCAGGTTACAGTTTAGAGTATGTGCACCCACATTTGTGTGGGGTAAGAGTGGAAAACAGTTTAATAGAATCATTCTCAGCACACCCGACCAGGATTTGAACCCCGCTTTCCCCGTTATCGGCAGTCTAGTCTACTGTGAGAGTGACGCAACAGACATGCGGCCACCAAGTGGGCCTTGCTATTGTTTATTTAGCGTTTTGTATTAAACGTGATTACCTGCAGCGGTGATCAAGTGTTCAAAGACGTTAAATTTGTGTTGCATTTAGTCAGTGTTGACTATGAGCCCGGGACACTAATTATGTTTGGTTGTACCATATGTGGCTTTCTACAAAGAACTTTACTATTCCCTCCTTCCTTATGTGAATGCATTTTCTCCAGGCAACACTCATATAATAGAGCAAATTTATCTAATTTTATGCTTTTTGAAAGATAAAGCACAAGAGAAAATTAATATAATTGATTGACACTTAAGGGGAATGGGGTATGAAGATTTTTTTTCTAAACTGTAATTTTGATAAATATAATTGATTATAAACTTGATTTAAAATTTTGATTATTTTAATTTTAATTATTTTTTTATGTAGTTTATAAGCATTTGAACAAAGTTTAATACGAAATAGACCTACAAATAAATTATCCAGCGTAAGCTCTTGTAACTTGGTATAAAATATGTTAAGATATTTTGTATGATGATAAAATAATTAAACTTGTAAATATCAACAATTTTTATTTTATTTTTTATTAAAATACCAAGTTTGATTTTATAAAATAATACATATAGTTTTGACGGGAAAATATATTTTAGGGGTTGGGTTGATTGTTTTGTTTAATATAACCAAATGACATATTATTATTGTATTTTATTAATCAATTTTAATTTTAATATTTAGAGTTAAACTACGGGAGTGGTGTTGTATTTATTGACGTCATGTTCGACGCGACCTAGATTAGCCCTCAAGTCATACTGCAAAGTGGCCAAAATATAGACCAGGGATCTTCAACCCAAAGCCCGCGGACCGCTTGTGGCTCATGGTAACATTTATTGTGGCCCGCTAGTTCATGGAAAATATAAAAATATATCAAGAGAAAAAATGACAGAAACAGACATATATATTTTATACAACCAACTAATAAAATAAATACTCATTATATTTACGTCATTAAGTTATTTTATCAAGGATTTTTACTTTTTGCGTGAATAAAAGTGTTACATTTATAATTTCAAAAATAATTTGAACTGGCAAATGACAACTCTAGTGTACAATACAAATCATGCTACCTAAGGTTATAAAAAATATAAAATTTGAGAAAAACAACAGATGACATACTTCACGAGAAATCCTAATTCCTAGTGTGAGTATAAGTGTATAATAATGAACTGATACGAATATTTTAATATGTGTTCAACTCGAAAATTGTCGGTGCAGTATTGCGGTCAGCGATCCAACAAGAGACAGACATTTTGGCCCTTGGACCTTAGAAGGTTGAAGACTCTTGTTCTAGACTAAATAATATACATATCCTATAATACCAATTATTAATATTGTTAAGATTAGAATCAATAAAAGTTTGTACTGGCTCATTATTTTAGATGATGTTTCAGAATATTGTTATTATTATTAGAACCACGTCTTACTACCCATTCGGGTTATACGAACTTACGCTAATGTGTAACGGTTGGGTGATTGTGAGATGAAAATGAGGACCTACAGTTTAACGTGGAATCCGAACCACGGTGGAGGCATTCCCCACATTTACAAATTGTGATTAATACACGTTTTGTCAGAACTTAAGGAAGGGTTTGGCAATCAAATAAATCTGTGCCAGGACCTAGGATTGAACCCCGGACCACCAGCACAGAATTCCGACACCTTACCCCTAAACTGCCAGGTCACCTTTCAGAATGTGGTAATAATATACAAATGATCGAACAAAGATGTGTTCACATTATATTTGTAAACAATAAATCACAAAGATAGTAATAGTAAATAATAAAAATGAAATAAGAATAAAATTATATATATTTAATAACCGCCTTTCTGACAAACATCGGTGTATCTAAAACCTGGCCGCGCGAATAACTCGTAGATAAACACATCCTATTGGGAAAACTATTAGTGTTAGAGTAATGAGTCTTATCTCATAATAAAATAAGTTAATGATGACTATTTCGTACAGTATCCATCTATGTCAATTAGGAACAAAACTTTTTCACTTATTGAAAATATTTCTGACATCCAAATTGTATTATAGATTTTTCAATGAATACTTTTTTTCAAAATAAGCAAATTGGAATATGAGAATGCTAATAATTTTATAATGTCTTAAAAGTGGTTTGTAAAAACAATCTGAAAAAAATACGGAAATTTTCAAAATAGTTTCGGAGAAATGGTGTTTGGTTTTGGGGTGTTCTAATATTTGATCGTGAAAACCAATATGTCTGCTCACCTCGGCTGCTATCGGAACGTATCATGAAGGTGGGAGAAAGATGTCCAAAGTAACCGTTCCCCCTTATTTACCTTTGTTTACCCACAGCCATACGAAACTACTATGGGAAATAAAGCGACCTAAACCTCCTCCTTCGATACCCTTGATTCTACTAACTGGTTTTCTCTGTCGCGTGGGCTTATGTCAGAGTGTAAAAGTGTTTTTGGGGAGGAGTATAAACCTACATCTAACATATTTCCAAAATTTTAACCATTTGAACGAATTACTTTTATTTTTAACACGGATCGTTCCCCTTAAGGTCACGCCATGATTTTAATTTCAGCATATATTTTTATAAGTGGGTTGTCACATTTGGCAGAATTTACCCTATTGAGAAAGCATTAGTTGAGGGGATCACCAATCAGATTTATAAGACACGTTCCAAAAGCCCCAAAACTCTGCATTATAAAATACTAAACCACTCCTTAAATAAGAGTGGTTTAATATTTTAAAATAAGGTTCAACATCTTCCTACGACATTAAAAAACTTTGATTTGAAGTTTTATTACTAAAAGAAAATCAAACGGTGAAATTATCTAATTTTTCACGCCGATTCATTCGAAATATCGCAGTACTAAGATTAAGGATGTTAATAAATATCGCACCAAATATTTTAAGGTTCCCAATAGAAAATTCTAAAATAGGCCTACTTGATGATTGTTTTAATAATTTTTGAAGCTTCACATCTACCAGCCCCATAATAAATACTGCAGTGAAAGGATAGTGCGAATTACCAAAAATGTTTTCAAACGGAAATGTTTTCGCTAAATGGTAAGCTCCGCCTTGAGACTGCAGTGGGTGTTATGACGGCGGGTAGAATTACCGGATGTATCCAGACTTTACCCCGGCAAGCCCTTCGTGGCACAGACACACTCCCTCATCACTCTCACCTTCCCCCCTTTTCCCTTTGGCTATAATTGTTCCGTCAGGGGCGATTAATGTCATGTTGCTAAGCTCATATTAGATTTTACCACTACCTTGGAGATAACTTACTAGAACTACAGTCTTTCCTTCTTACCTTTCATTTCTTGTGTTACCTAATTAAGCCCTAGCTAAGTTAAAATACTCTGTCGAATTGATTTTGTATTACTCAAAAACTAAAAATGAATAAAAAATAATAATATATACATTATACAAATTTGAATGCAATTATTTTATGGTAAAAATCTAATTATAGTGTTTGATGATCAAAGAGACTTCTAGCTATATATGTGACATCATGTGTTTATTATGAACAAACACAAACGCGAGTTAATTATTTCCAATTCATTTTAACCAGACTTTAATACGCGAAAAGGCTTCTTAAATTAAATGCTAAGAAAATAATTACATGAACTAATATAATATGACTTATCAAACTTGATTTTCTTAAACATCGTGTCTTTCTATCCGTTTGGGTTATTCGCTTATATACTAACTACGGCAATGTTATTAGGGATAAGGGAGGTTATATTTATAGGAAGTGTAATTGCATTTGCATTGAGGTAGAGTAAAAAACCGTTTTGGGAAAACATCTTCAGTACACCCGAGATCTGAACTTCGATATCCCCATAATTGACAGTCTGGTCTATTGGAAGGGTAGCGCCTTAGACCATGCAGACCCCGAATCTGTTTGAAAATTGAAAAATAATTGGAATATAAATTTCTAATTAAAAGGTGCAATACACGCATTAAAATTATCCAATTAATTTTGTTGTTTAGCTATAAATGGTTTTAAAAAGTAGGGTTAGCTAAATAAATATTATAATACTGTGCACACATTTCTCGTAAAAAGTTTATAGATTAAAAACAATTAAAAGCACATTTGGTCTTTCTTCTGAATACATTATTATTATTATTATTATTATTATTTAGCACCACGTCTTACTACCCGTTCGGGCTATACGCTTTAAGTACTAATTACGCTAATGGATTAGGAATTAGGAAGGTTGAATTAGAGGAAGTGAACCCGCATTTGCGTGGAGTGGGAGTGGAAAATCATTTAGGAAAAAACACCTCCAGTTCACCTGACCGAGATTCGAGCCTCGATCTCCCCGTTCTCAGTGGATGAGCTCAACACGACTAGTGCGTTAGCCAACTACGCCACTGAGGTGGGTGTCTGAATAAATAATGTCCATGTAATTTTTAACTAAAAATTTAAAAAAATCGATATAATTGATAACATTCTCTGATGTATCTCAAGTGAAAGTAACTTTACTAGGGGTTGTATGGATTTAATCTAAATTACGTCTAAACCATTTATTAGGATTTTAATCTGGAGTCCAATAGGAACCATATTTTAGAAGATAAGACCCTTATCTGTCGTTGAACCCGAGTAAAAATTTCGATCGGGTGTACTGAGGGTGGTTTTTTCCAATATGACTTTCCATTTTCCCTCGACTAAAATGAGGGTACACTTCCTATAAATTCTACCTTTCTCATCTCTTACCACATTAATGTAAATATGTATGGATAGCTCGGACGAGTATTAAGATATGACAAACAAAAATATACTAGAAAACTCAATTATTTTGATAATATTTTACTCGTAGTATTTTATAAATATAGATATGTATATCGAAAATGACGGGTCCTATGACAAGACGTATTAAAATATTAAAGTATTTTTAGTAAATTTTACATTTGTCTTCCTATTTACTTCTTACTGAAGTATATCTACGATAGGAGTGTAGGTAAGAGACAGAAATCCAAAGGTTCTTTATTGCAAACATTGGATGGAAGTATTATTAAAGGTGTTCAGTAACACTTTTTTTTTATTGATACTATTGTATTACTAAGTATTTCATAGTTATTCTGACTAGGTTGATAATAGCTACTTTCAGCCAATGTTTTCAATAAAGAATCTGTCACTATCTGTCACTTACCTACATTCCCACCGTAGATGGGGTATATATTTTGGCTTATTATTTAATAACATGAAAAGTTATAATTAATGAATAAAACTTTTATGAATGGTACAAAAAACCTCGACTGAAAGAAGAATAATGGACATATAAGAAAGTATTTTTTGTACATAAAATAAAAATAAAAGTGAATGAAAAATCCAAACGCTTTATTGTTTGTACTCGTACATTGTGCAATCCAAAGAATACTCTTAAAAGTACTCATAGAAGCACGTTTCCTTTTCACAAATCAGAGTTTTTGTGTTCTTCCCTTCCCGGGAAATTGAGGGGTGGAATGGGGAAGAGCTTTTTTACGTGAAATTCTTTAGTAATACGATAGTGAAAGAGATCTCGGAAAAAAAAAAGTTTTCTTATTTGCTACTCAATGACAGAAAAAAAAAATTGGAGCCATGTTTGAAAATATCTTGGAATTAACTCCCGCTAAACTATCAAGTATTTTCAAAGGCTCGAGAATTTTGAAATTTGGGACAGAGATAGCTATTAGTTTATTCTACTTATTAGAAAATATAGTTGGTCCGTTAGCTGAATAACCTTTTCCGATAGTTCAAAGAGCTACGAGATCCACTTTTATTAATTTATACTCCCCGTTCCGGTGGCCCCATGGTCTACGGCACTACTCTCGCAATAGACTGGACTGCCGATGACGGGGTTATCGTGGTTCGATCCTGGTCTGATGTACTAAGGGTGGTTTTCCTAAATGATTTTCCACTCTCTTTCCACGCAAATATGAGTAAACTCCCTTTAAAACTAGCCTACCACATGCCTAGCCTCGTAGCGTAATTAGAAATTAAACATATAACTCAAATTGGTAGTAAGACGTGGAGTTCCCCCCCTCCTCAAATACTCCTTGGTATGTTTTACAACTCTTTATTTTTATAGATAATGTCAATTAGGACATAAAAAAGTAAAGTATATTTAGCTTTTATAAATGTTCGTTATTTTGACAATATATTGTTCTATTATTTAAAAAGTTTCATCTACATGCAAATTTGAAATAATGGAAATAACTGATCTACAATCCTATCTAGACTCGCAGCGGTATCCAAACGCTCTGAGACTTGACACAAATGAATTTTGGGAATTCATGATTCGAATCCCAGCTGAATACGATTAAGGGTGTTTTTCTGTGTGGGATTTTCACTTATGTTTTCTCATCCTCCCTCTTCCTCTATGGTAATGGAAACGTATTTTCTTTAACTTGCCCTCATCATCCTAGCTTCTTAAGGTAGATAATTAAAATTGCCCGTTCCACGTCATTACGTCACACAAGAGAGAGAGAGAGAGAGATAGGGAGAGGAGTAGCATTCATTCAAATGGGCCAAGAAAATGTGATGATTTTTTTCCTATGAACAATTGTCCCATTTACGAACAAAACTGTATATTTAACAATCTGTGGGTAAAACAGTAATTACTATTTTCTAAAATTTACAAATACCAACCGTATAAGTAACTATTTCCTCACTATATCATTTAAGTAATTTTGACAATAGATTAAAATAAAACGTCAAAAATCTCCTCCATCTTAGGCCATATTTCAAAACTGACAAAACGTAATATTTTATTAGTAAATAATATTTTTACTGTTAGTTATTTGTTGGTGACTTTGAGAGTCCCCATCGCACAGTCCGCGTTAAAACCAGCTCCACCGAGACTTGAAAAAAGACGACAAGAAGCTGCGTCTAGCAAAGTTAATACAAAATCTAATCAAATTCTCTCCCGACCAAAGAAAAGCACCAGGGCACAATTTTACCCGGTTGAAGAGAGTCGTCGTGATAAGCTAATTTCGATACGGAGGTGTAAGAGTTCAAACCTATCCCGGAAAAATAAGTTGTGAAATATTTTTAATGTTCAAGGATTTACAATGTGTTCGGTAAGTGGATATGAGCTTTAGCAAAATTTCTACACTACAGATGTTTTAATGAGACACATTTGTCAAAGTGTGACATATATATAATACTAATATATAAATTAATATATATATATTATAATTTATAGCCTTAGTCAGTGGCTGGATGGTCTAGGGTGTCACTCTAGTATTGAACTGGCCTGGTGAAGACGGGGAGGTTGGGGTTTGAGTCCCAATTGGTACTACTGAGGGTGGTTTTCCTAAATAGTTCCCCACTCTCCCTTCAGGCCAATTCGGGTAGATTACCTCTAAGATGCTTCCTCCCTCATACCTATGCTATCAAAATAATTATCATATACGAGTATAGCCTGAACCGATAGTAATACGCTGCCATAATATATATGTATTTATTATTTTTTAAATAAATATAGTATACATATTATAAAGAGATAAAATCATTTAGTCTGGTTCGCCGGTGCGGATGACGGCTCAATTCCTGGCCGGATGTATTAAGGGTAGTTTCTTTTAGTTGGTTTTCCACTCTTCCTCCTATCAAATGCGAGTACATTTTATATAAACTTTACCTTCATAATCCCTAATACAGTAGTGTAATTTTATACGTACATCCAGAATGAATAGAGTGACGATACGCAAGGTAAAACCTTTATTAGACTAGTCCGAGATTTGAACCTTAACCTTTCAGTTCTCATTACTTCAACAAGAGAGTTAATTAACACTAAACGAAATTTCACAGAATTCCTGTAACTTTGGCAAAGAGTTGCT
The DNA here is from genome assembly GCA_902141385.1 of Timema californicum. Classification (NCBI taxonomy): domain Eukaryota; kingdom Metazoa; phylum Arthropoda; class Insecta; order Phasmatodea; family Timematidae; genus Timema; species Timema californicum. The sequence continues at coordinate 5,192 of CABFOW010002096.1, read as the reverse complement.
ACAGTTAATATGAGAAAGATGAATCTGATGAAGTTGCATTCAGTCGTCCATGCTTGACATCTACAAGTCAGACAGAATTCCGCGAGGGGGGGGACTTTAGGCTTTCTTGGAACCTTTTCAGCAGGGAAACGACGTTCCATGAAACAGTCAACGCTGCCTTGTAATATACATATCATCCATTCGCGATCACCCGCATCGGTCGTCGCATGCTCTAACTCAGCGGTCGGCAGCCTACGGCACGCGGGCTGACTGACTATCTGTCCCGCAAAATATTTATCAAATAAACAATTGTGTTCATAAAAATATACCAATAACTCAATTAATATGTGAGAAATAAAGAAATGAAATATTTTCGATTGATAGTTATTTCAAAAAGGCCTACTAATATTTTTTTTATCCCATTTAACCTACGATACCACAAAAGTTGCTGACCCTAGGTCTATATTATACTACTTTCAAAATATGCAGGATTTATGGAAATGAAAAGTTTTGGGTTGAAATTTCGGCTTGGTTCACTGATGGTGTTTTTTCTTAAATGGTTACCCACTCTCCACCAATGCAAATTCAGGTAGTTCACATTTCCTCTAAATTCTACCTCGCTTACGCCCAAACCTTTAATAACATTATAAAATGGGGAAAACCTGGATGGGTAGTAGGACACGATGAAAAAATTTATATCTATATTAAATAATTATATTTATTTTTGTGTCCATACACTATTCGCAACAACAACAAAATCCATTTGAAGGTAACTAATTTTCCATTACCTTTAATTGTTTGTTTTTCTATTTATATGTTTACATTCAACTCATATGTAGGGGTAAGGAGGGTATTTTAACAAAAATGTGCCTGAATTAGCACAAGGAAAAGATAGAAAAAACTACAATGAAAGCCACATAGTAAAAAAAACCTCCTGAAAATCCAAATGATAATTAAACCTTGAATTCCTCAACCACGCTCATACAAACTCTATTCTTTCAACAGTTTAATGTATTTGTTACATCTTTGAAAATATCTTCTAATATATTAAAGTGTGGAAATGTCATCAGGTAAAATCCCACAAACACACGTATACAAACAATGCTATGTCATTCACACATTTTCAAAAGATGTCAATAACTCAAACCTGTGACAGACTTTGAAAAAAAACCCTACTTTTCCCTTGACATTTCTCGCATTCACGACCTCCTAATTAGAGGGAGCTAACAATCACTTGTACCCGTCAACCCACTTGACGTATCCAGTCGGGATTCAACCCAGACACACTCAAAGATGCGAGACCGACATACTAATGAGGGTCCCTAGTTTGAATCCTCTCTAGACCTTCTTTACTTTACCCACTTGACATTTCCAGACAGTATTCAACCCCAAACACACTCAAAGACTGGAGGACAGTGTAACTAATGAGGGTCCTTCGATCGAACCCAGACTGGGGATTTGAAGTGGGTCGGGCAATTTAAAGTTTACTCTAACCACCTCTAACGGGAAGAGTTGTCAAGTCGGTCGATACGACGCTGTTGCACCGACACGATTCCCAGGCGGTTGAGACTTCCAAACTGCCAGTTGTGTGAGACAGGTTGCCTACGACCCAGTAAAATTATACAAAACTTGAATAGTGAGAAATTCATCCTATGCGAGTCCTGCTGTTTGTATCCTTCACAGGACCTATACTATACTTGAATGAGGGATATCATTACATTATAGCTCCTCGCTCGGCGTGTTTATCCGGGATTCGAATCAGAGTACATTAAATAAAGAAGGGAGTATGTTTCCTGTTTTAAAGATGCTACCTTTATTCCAATGATTTTTAAAATAAATGATAAAATTGTATTAAAAATAAAGATGAGAAGGTTCCACTATATTTATTCATACTAAAACATGATATATATATTCTGAAGTGAATTAGCGAAGTCGTTTAGTCAAAAAAAGCAAATACAAATTGGTTTATACGCGCTATTTGAAGCACGTTTCTTAATTATCATTATCATCATTATTATTATTACATTATTTTAATTTTTTGTGTATTTAAAAAATAAGCGACAACCCTATGGCCTAATTTTACCTTTTAATTTCAAGAGAGAATATTGAGATCCTGAAAAAAAAATGATCTCGAGATTATGATAAATTTTTAAGTTTAATGTGAACGCGAACACAAAAAAGTGGGTTTTACAATTGTATATGCCCCCATGGCTGTCTGTCCCTGATCACGAATCAAAAATGGTTTGATAAATTTTATTCAAACATGATATTTAGATATTATAGGTCTATACCACAAAATATGTTTGCTTTTCCCTAGCTCTTCAACTAAGGGTAGTTTACTGACCATTTTTTTTTAAAGTCCAAATTTTTCGAAAATGCCTCCAACGATTTTGATGGATTAAATAGCTAAGCTAATATATTTGTTAGTTACGGTTGTAACCACATCCAGATATCATGTTCTTTAAATTGAAAAGTAATACTTGGTCACGGGAATCGAACCCGAGACCTTTGGCTTGGTACGCCAATGTTGAGCTAGCCAGGAATCATCTAGTTCAAAGGGCCATTTTTCACTCATGTTTTAAGGCAGAGTCTGTGATGGATGTGAATAAGTCCTCAGATACATACGTGTGATCAATTAATATCACGAGTTATCAAATAACGCAGACACCATCGACTCAGACCAAGACTTAATTTTTAGTGAAAATATAGGAATATCCCTATTTACGACACTTGGAACTTAAGACGCTTTTCAATTGCCACCATTCCCCTAGATGAAGACGCTTGCCTCACAGATGTGACACCTTAGCAGCATGACAATACCACTCACATAACTGTCCAGTGATTAGCATATCTACACTTTTAGAAATATCGGGCCTACAGTGCTTATTTTAGCTACAAATATGCTAAGTTACAACATAAAGGTCCGAATATGACGAATACAGCGCGGCATTTGCATCAATAAATGAAATAAATGCATTGTTTCTAGTTGTGACGATTTTTGATTTATGAAAGGGTCCAAGTTGTCGTAAGTGTGAGGTCTGCCTTTATGATATATTTTTTTTAAATGAGTATTATTTTACAATACTGTCAGCAAATGTTGGCACTACCCTCGCCAACTTGCGGTGGCCGCTCGGTCGGTATAGCTCACTTGCGGGCTGACACCATTGAGTAACTTCCCTCTTTACGTGTTTTTTGATAATTCTTAAATCATTTTACCTGATTGTCGCAACAAAAAATCCAGATTTCCCCTAATCGGTGGGACGCGGACCAAGTGTCAAGTTCGTCCAGCCTGATGTGTTGGTGACGGGGTGGGCAAGGATTTAATCTCGGCTTGGTGTACTGATGATTGTTATTCCTAAATGGTTGACTCTCCTTCGACACACATAAGAGTGTATTCTCTGTAAATTATACCTTCCTCGTCCCTATCCCATAAGCGTGATTAAATATGTACCTCCAGGACGTGTAATATGATTCATTGGGTGCGTGAGGTGGGGGTGGGGGGGATTTAAGTTTTACATCGTGGTCTTACAACACAAACATAATAAAACGTTTTAAATGAATTAGTTTCACTTGTTATGATTTGAAGTAGTGTTTTGTTTTGCCTCTTGCTAATGTCAAATGTTAGGTTAGACACTTCTTAAAGAGTGGTTCTTTGAAAGTTAAACATATATCGGATTTTATAAAGTTCTACTCTACAAAACATTTGAGAAATGTCGTAATAAAATATTAAAATATAAATTTAGAAAAAATGAACCAAATTTTATTACATCATACCTGTAACCGTGAACATATTTACTACCCACCACGATGGCCATATAGTTTAAGGCGCTACCTTCAAAATAGACTAGACTGCCGAAGACGGCTATATTGGGGTTCGATCCCGATAGGGTATACAGAAGGTGGTTTTCCTTACATGGTTTTCCACTACACCTTCACGTAAATGCGGGGACACTTCCTCTAAAATTCAACTTTCATAATTCCTAACACATTAGGGTAATTAGTACATAGGTGTATTGTATAAATCGAACGGGTAGTAAGACGCGGTGATAAAAGAAAGAACATATTTATTAAATATTCTGAAGTTTGAAAATAGGAAATGTTTGCAATATAAAACTTTATTTTTTATATGTTGCCTTTTTATTTATTTATTATTATTATTATTTAGCGCCGCGTCTTACTACCCGTTCGGGCTATACGCTTTAAGTACTTAATTACGCTAATGGATTGGGAATTGGGAAGGTTGAATTAGAGGAAGTGAACCCGCATTTGCGTGGAGGGTGAGTGGAAAACAGTTTAGATACACTCACCCCCCCCCCAGTTCACCCAACCGAGATTCTAACCTCGATCTCCCCGTCCTCAGCAGTCGAGCTCAACACGACTAGCGTGTTAGCCAACTACTCCACCGAGGCGGGTCTTTTTATTTAGATCTATGATTTAGTTATATTTACAAACCCAAATAGTACTTGCTGTAAGCGACATAAACTCTCCAGATATTCTTGATATACTCTTATAGATAGTTATGTAATGTTAGTTAAGTTAGGTTTAAGTTGGTAAAGGATCTATTAAGTCCAAATAACTTAAGTACGTTTTGATTCTATTAAGTTTATTTGATCTTTATTCAGGTTAAATTAAGTTATGAAAGGATAAATTAATAAAAAGTTTGCATTCTCACACATACCATATATAAATAAATTATTGTAATTCTAAAAAAATGTTTTTTTAAAGGTTTTGACGAAATATAACATTTTATGAACTGTAGTCAACACGGCCTAAATTGAAGCGTGTTGTTGTTTAACAACCTAGGCCCCCAGAAGGAAGAGGGGGAAGGGTGACAGGAGCATCTATACCGAATTAATTGATTTTGTCATGTTATGTGATAATATATTGTCTAGAATTTAAAATATTAAGCCATTATAATTTAATCTAATATTTAGGCATGGTTCTATAAATTGAGGGGCTTGGGACAGCATAATATTAAGCCACATGCAACCAATTTTACAGGAGAGAAATTTTAAATTTCAAAAAAATCTATAAATCATAAAAGTGATTCAGTTCATATAAAGCAATTTTTATTTGACACAAATACTTTTAGTATGCAATATCATATAATCCTATTATTTCTAGTTAATATAATAGTAGTGGGGGGGGTTTATGGCTCCAACTTGACCTTTGACCTCATTTCAGGTCATTTGAGGTACCGTTATTCCTGTGCT